>JABSTQ010001829.1:0-31713 GCA_013358835.2 Ixodes persulcatus | reverse complement strand
TTGCAAGACCACTACACATACCAAATGGCATCCAAGAGGAATGGAACATAAAACTCCTATAGGCGGGCAATAGCTCACCTTGAAACTACTTCCTCTTTGTGGTCGAGAACAAATTTGTGTTCCTAATTCGCAGCCATATTCTGCGAAGAATACCTGCACATATCTTAAAGAACCCAGTCTTAGTCTAACACAGATGCTTTGGTCAGACAGAGACGCAAAAGTCTGATACTAACCACAAAAAGCAGGAAATAGTGTCTGCGAGAGATGCAAACGGACTCAGGTGGAGAGGATCGTTCTGTTTCATCTTAGTCAAATAGTGTAGCTCATTTTGCTAAAACAATGCATATTTGCTAAAAAAATTATAATATATATTTTGCCTCATTTAGCAGAGTTTACTGCCAAGGATACCTGCACACCAGAACAAGTCAGACTTAGTCAGTTTTTTTTTCTTCTGATGAGCGACAACAGAATCCTAGACGGGTGATGAAACAAAATATGGGTCCAACAAAAGAAAAGTCAAATTTGGGGGTTTTATGTGCCAAACCAACGACGGGCATCTGGCACGCCCCAGCGGAGGATTGAGGATTAATTTGGACCACCTGGGGATCTTTTGACGTGCAACCGAAAGCTCGGCTACACGGCGCCTGCTCCGGAATAAGCCTCCGTGAGATTGCGGGCACCTCGGCCGGGATTCGAACCCGCCACATGGGGATCCGTAGGCCAGCGCTCTAGCGTCGGAGTCACCGAGGCGGCAGAGCCCAGCAAGACAGGCTAGCTTGCCTTGATGCAAGCACAGTGCGTTGGCCGACAAATGAGGTTTTATTCTTGGTCACTCATCATATTTGGTGGGAATAGTAAAGTAAATGAAAATAAGGCTATCTCTCTTGCAGCCGGCAGCTTCAAGCGAAATTCATATACCTCGATAAACGACCTAGAAATAAAATTTGGTGGTGGCCAAGTGGTTTAAGGTGTCAAATTTCAAACTTACAGACGGTGTAGTTCTAGCTTAAGTCCTCCTGGTGTATATTTTTACACTTATTAATTATATTTAAATTATCTTTTTTCGATTTTTGAGGCACTAGCACATAATTTATTCGCTAATTCACATTTAGAAGCGTTTTAATTATACCCTGCAGCTTCCTAGTGCTCGTAATAGATTCTCAGTAAGAGCGGCTTTCAATTTTTTTTTCTTGCCCTCATTGCTGTTTGCTTCCTCACACTTAAAATGCTGACAACTCAACACAGAAGTAATAAAAGATGTGTTTAAATGTAATGAAGATTGGCATTTCCAAGTTGTAGCCCTGCTTCATGCCACGACCATGCCACCATACCATACCTAAGTGCAGTAACGCATGGTCCCAGGTGCTATGACCCAACCGTACATGGCCTTACGGCGTGGTGCGACTCGTGCAGCACCTATGCTTCGTGACGGAGCCAGTGAGCGAGGTGCGACCTGCTAGAGCTGTGCAAGCCACAGCTTTACAGCCTGCAAAGGGTGGGAAGATGCCCCTCCCTTTGCAGAGCTTGTAATAGCTCACGAAGAAGCTATTGCAAGCACTAGGGAGCCACAGTGTGTGAATAAAAGCACTTCCGAATGTGAATTAGTGTGTAATTATGTGTCTATACGTTAAAACGTTTAAAAAAAAAGTATATATATACATGCACTAAAAAAAGGCAAAAAAACAAACAAAAAAACGTCTTTACGTGGGCTTCAACCTAGAGCTCCACTGCCCTTGATTTCAGTTTCAAGGCCCGCTTCAGACGTGGAACTTTTGTAGCAATTTTGAGGTGGCTGGCGGGTTGTTCCCTAGGTTCTCCCAGATCAACGCGAATTGCTGAGATCGGGTTCGGCTCGAAACGGACGAGCAACTAGAACAACTAGGAGAAGTGTGAAGCGGCAGCAGCCAGTCAGGGACGAAATATTTTCATGTGACACCCCTGTGGTGGTGATGATGACAGCTAAAAACTTGGCTCTGGTATGAAATGGATCGTTTTTGGAAATAAACTGTTTCAAAATAATAAGTTAGTATTCTCACCACAAATTAAAGATATAAAAACATGTTTTTTTTTTATATAACTGCGCATCTAAATAGTTCAAAAAAATAAAATTTTATGATGATGATGGCAAGTCATAGCAATTTGGTTGCTGCGTGTGAACGCGGGCGGCCCGTGTTGCGACGTCATGTTGCTGGGTGAAATTGCCCCGTCTGAAGCGGGCCTTGTTGGCCCGCTTCAGAAGGGACAATTTCAATTTCACGCAGCAACAAGGCCCGCTTCAGACGAGGCAATTTCACCCAGCAACTTGACGTCGCAACACCAGCAAGACGGGCACCCGCGTTCACACGCAGAAACCGAATTGCTACGACTTGTCATCATCATCATGAAATTCCATTTTTCTTGCACTATTTAGATGCATACTTATATCCAAAAAAACATGTCTTTATAACTTTAAATTGTGCTGAGAATACTAAATCATCTTTTTGAAACAGTTTATTTCCAAAAACGATCCATTTCAAACCAGAACTAAGTTTTCAGTTGTCATCATCGCCACCACAGGTGTGTCGTGTGAAAATATCACATTCCTGATTGGCTGCTGCCGCTTCAAACGTCTCTGAATTGTCCGTGTTGCTCGTCCGCTTCGAGCCGAACCCTATCTCAGCAATTCGTGTCGATCTAGGGAAAGCTAGGAAACAACCCACCAGCAACCCCGAAATTGCTGGAAAAGTTGCCCCGTCTGAAGCGGGCCTAAGACACCCTATTGTCCGGTACAAAGACCATTTAGGAACGTTCGGGTGTTTAAACATCGTAATAACCTTTTTACAACAAAAAAAAAACAACAACAACAGAAAAACACATTTCAGAGGGAAAAGCTAAGGAAAGGGAATGTACCATTATGTTCAGTGGAGTTCTGTGACAAGACTCGGGACTCGAGCAGGAATGCCGTTATCCTTGGTGTGACCCAATGAGACTGTCTTGCTGCCTTTGCTGGGGTTTATCTGACTGAAGTACCTGTATGAATAGTAGAAGAAACATATGTGCATAACACTCATTATTCACACGAAAATTTGTCAACATCCAAAATGACCCATGGAGAAAATTATGCGAGGAATATTTCGGCCACTTTGGCCGAGTCACCTCTCATGGCCAATGTTTCATTGCAACTTTAAATGTAGTGAACAGTTATAGGGTATATTACAAACATAGCGCAGTTTGATACGAAACTAAAAAACACAAAACAGCACTCTAATACAGTATGTTGATGTACCTCTGAACAAATTCCAGGGTTTCATTGTGCCTCCTTCGGATGCCTGATGTTGAACATGAAATATGTGCACCAAGGAGTGAGCAAACAGTGACTTCCAATTAGTCTCAAGCACCAGCGACATGTCGACAAGGAGTGCAATATGTAGAAAAGGTTGTATAGAAGTGTGCAGCAAAGTTGAAAAAGCAAGATATAACGATATCAGAATAAGATCACACAAAAAAGTCTCGTTGTAGCCATCTACAATCTAGGCACATCGATGAGTCGACCGACGTACAGCCGCGATTCACTTTGCGTTGATTGAGGTGAAACATGGTCAACGAAAAGATTAAAAAACGCGGTTTTTTTTACACTATTTGCTTTGCGCAGTTGGGCGGCGTCACAAAAATCTGACTCGCTCGCTAGCGTTTCTCAACTTCGTTCTGCGCCAGTCAGCACCACAGATCAATGGTCGGCACTCATGGTCTAACGGGAGGAAAAGAGGTCGAGCTCAGAGCCGAGCGTCGATCGCGACTTTCCTAAAGAGAATCTAAGGTAACACTTCGGCGACTCGTCAGCTTCAAACAACGCCTCTTCGAACGAGCCCGCGAATCCAATGCGTCAAACCACGGGGTCAAACGGTCGCGGCAGAAAGCACGCCGGAAGGAAGGGGGCTGGAGGCTGAGTATCCAAAAGAGACGCGGCGCTGGTTTTTAAGTCTATTTCGCACATGAGAGAACAAGATAGCAAAGCTAGCCGAGTGTGAACACTGACTGACGTTACATTGGAGTACACGCAGTCCAAACGACGCCTGCAACAGAGCACAGCGGCACAGCTAGAGGCTTTCAACAGGGGACACGCGTTCAAATAAGCTGCGATTTCAAAACTTCGTGTCTCCTTTCTGTCCTTCGGTGTTTACTTTGATCCGTGTACACCAAAGCACTCAATGCTGCATGTAATAAAGTCGTGCATACGTACCTTTCGAAGCGATTGAAAGTGTGCTGGTTTCGCTTCGTGCCCACGAGCAAACACCACACCGCGACGAACTGCAATAATCCGTCGGTCGCGCCTGTGGCGCCGACGAAACCGACGCCCGGCCAGCCCGGCCGCGTATTTTGAAATCCTACCCATTACAGGGGGGCGGAGCCAAGAAAAAAACAAAAACAAACAAAACAAAAGTATGTCGACTCCTATTGGTCCACGTGACTATGACGTCATAGGCCACACAATTGGCGAGCATGGCAAGCTACAGTCCCTAAGTGACGGAAAACTGCAGAGGGCACTACCTAAGAATTTTCTGCATTTAGGAATGCACTTAAATGTGGCATACCCATGGTACATACAAAACTCACGACTGTAATTAAACAAAGCTTTGTAACACTTACGTCTCGGTTCATGGGCTTCATTCGTTATCAAGGTTGGGCCGACCTTTTGTGCCTAGAACAACTTCAAAAATTGTTTCAAGGTTCAACGATCAAAGCTTATCAAGTAGATTTATATAACTATTGACATTGAGTAGTTTCTCAGTAATTAGGAATGAAGAAGTGACATGGCTCTTGAAGAATAAGGAGATATGTTAGCAGAAATTACTCTACACTCTGTTCACTCCTAAGCTGTCAGTGATGTGGGAGCTGTGTGCTCACCGAACCCATTAACCACCTTTCTTGCATCAATTCATCCCACCCTTTGAGTGTGGCAATGGGCGAAATTGTGATTACATGGTAAAAGATTTAAATATGGCTGGTCCAACGAGCATGTAGCTTGCACCACACCTACCCTGGCACGTCACTGGTGTACTCGTGGAAGTCAACAAAACCTGTCCCCCTCTCCTGCTACACTGGCCGGCAGCCCCGTGACAAACTGTCCTTTGTGTCGATCGCTCGCCACGACCTGCGGCGATGCTTATCTTTGAAAAGTTGACAATTGTGGAGGAAGCTTCTGGGGTTTTGTGAAGGGAGAACCCAAAAGAAGTCAGGTGGTCCCCTAGAGACGTCACTTGAAAGAAGACGCGAGAGTTGAGGGACACTTTGACCCTTGAATTGTTTAATTTTTTTGTAAATAAAAACTAGCGCACGCAGGAATGTTTTTTATTCTATAGGTGACACAGATTAATTCCTGCAGTTATTTGGCCAAAGTCCGAAAATCATTGCACCGCCCCTTTCACACACTGTTAGACCACTGTTCACAGAAGTAGCAAGGAAATAGGAGACAAGACTTTTCAGCTGTGTTTTATGAATGTCGGTTGGCCAGATTAACAAATGGAGATGCATGATGACAGCGACATACATTATAAACATTATGCTTTATGCGAGGATGGCAACATAGGTGCAACACAGCACAAACAAGCAAGAGCTGGTTTTTCCTGTTTGTATCTTAAAGTCGTGAGGCTGTCATTAAAACGACTATAGTATGGTGGAGAATGATCATTCAGGTCACCAATTGAATCGGTAAATGTTTTATGCTTGCCAATACCCTGTTAGAGTAAAATGTGAAATAGCACAGATGTCCTGTCTGCACTAACCGTGTACAACTGCAAAAGTGGTAGAACATACATTTTAGCCAGGAGTATAGGATGTCGAACACTATGCGAAATACTGCTAAAATGAGAGATTATTTCTGTTATCTCAAATGTGAAGACATGTTGATATATTTTATGGAAATGAGCTTGCAGTCAGTCAGTTTAGTAAGACAAGCTAAAAGAGGGGGATCGGTGGCCGAGTGGACTAGCGAACACCAGCTCGGAGCAAGTGGAGCGAAAGCTCCCACTGCAGAACCCAGGGATCCTGGGCTCAATCGCCACCCCTGCACGTTTCGATCTGGATGAGCATCGTACCGGCATGCGGTCGCATATCACTACTGCGTGATTCACGTTAAACACCCCAGGCTAGCGCTTGTACTGCACTGTCTAAATTGCTCATCTACACCTAGGAGACTCGTCGAAACTTTGAAATGGCTGACCGACTACACGCTGTATAAATATCCACACAACCCCAATTATTAATAAGACAAGCTAAAACTGCTGCGTGGCAGAAGCTTTTGCTGTATGTGCCCCGAGCTGCAATACGGTAGGAGGAAAGCATTGGTAGGTAGGAAAGATTGCATGTTTTATCTTTACTGAAAAATATACTGGTTGAAGTTTCCAGTTAATTAATGACATAGTTAAAATGGGGAGTTTGTTGGCTGTACCATATGGTTGTGCAGGAAAATATATTGTATTGTTGGGATGTTAATGTACGTTAAAGACCCTAGGCTAGCAGGGGTACTGCACTGGCTACATTTCTCACCTACGGCTGAGCCACTGAGGCTGACTAACTTCTGGCTGCCTAAACACACACACACAACATAATTATTTTGGGGCTACAAAGTGATGTGACTGGGAAACTGTGTACAGATTGCATAACATGCCACATGAGAAATTTAGCGCAACTGAATTCTGGTGAAGGGGATCCAGCCTGGACGAGGAGGGGCGAACCAACCGGGAGCGAGCAGCTAGTGGAAAGGGTTGAACAACGGAGTCTGGCGTGTCCCGTGAAAGTCGACTCCGACGACCATCCAGATGAGTGTTTCAGCGACAACCGGACAAACTCTGTAATGACCCAAGGCCCTTGCGAGAATTCTCGGCGGCGACCCAGGGCACCTGAAAAACGAGAAACTGGAATGATAATTCACCGGCAGGAGCAACTCTTGGCAGTGACTTGAAGGAACCCACCCAACTACCTTCACTTCTGGCAGGTGCCCGAGGCATGGCTATTTTAAGATAGGTCGGTGCCCACAAGAGGTTGAATCCAGGTGCCACTGTTAGAGCATCTGGATTTGACGACCAAGCATGTAAACAGCTGGTTCACCGGAGCTTCGGGACGGTGACAAGACCGGTGACGAGAACCGGAAAAACAAGTTTACACAAACTGAGTAGGATTCAAGTTCATTTGCACATTTGTATATATTTTTACCGTTTTCTAAATATACTTTCTTTAATCCTACAATGGTCCAGCCAACTCCTTTTTCATTTGATATGGTGACAAGAGGGTCATTTTTTGTTCGTGTTGAGAGACTGCTTCATGCCTGTGAAGGCCTAGGTAGGTTGAAATATTCAAACGAGGTTGCACTGTTTCAGGAGGTATGCAGTCAACCCGCATTATTCTAGAAACAAATTTTGAAGTTGCAGATTTTGTGATACTTTACAAGAGCATGCCAAAGCTTTGATAAGTGTTCCTAAAGTGTGACTCTCTTTTATTTCGCATAGAACCGTGTTAAGGTCCTTCGCAAGCGAACCTGTGCGACTCCGTGGTACTCCTGCCAGTCAAATCCTACGTTGCAGTCTCCCGCGGTGCGGAAACCTTCCGACATGTCTCGGAGTTGAGCGAAGTTGGCTGCTATCGTAGGCAGTTTCTCGGATGTGCGCTACTCGCGGCCGAGCACCAGTCTAAACAACTGTTAGTGTGGGACTGGTTCAGCTGGTCTGGCATTGTACTACGCACCTTTCGAACACGACATTTCACGTTATAAATGCAAACGAGTCTATCGTCTTTTCTCCAGCTAGGCTTAAAGGCTTCACTAGCTCGGCGTAAAATACAAACAGTATCGCCTCCATCAAACTGACACTGGCATTCTTGAGTACGGCGTGTTTCATTGCGCGGAGATGCTCAAGACTATAAAAACACAATGACATGAACTAGAAACCACAAAACTTTGGAAGCGTGCGAGATAAAACCCGCGCGCACATCAGCGTAAACACGTCCGTTCGCGTCGTCTCGGCCGGGCAATCGCATCTTTGGACATTATTTAATGCTAGCGCAACGACTTTTGTTCCTAATTAAAAGCATCGCGAACTATTTTAACCATTATTGCACCCAGCGCAAGTGCCGATTACAGTAAATTTGTAATTAAAACAATACAAAAATAAAAAAGGGCTGCTGCCGCTAAAAAGAACAGCCTATGACGTCATAGTCACGTGGACCAATAGGAGTCGACATAGTTTTGTTTTGTTTGTTTTTGTTTTTTTCCTTGGCTCCGCTCCCCTGTAATGGGTAGGATTTCAAAATACGCCGCCCGGCCGCTGCGCAGTTGCATCAGTTGCATGCTCGGCGGCTCTCTCTCCGGCTTGGCGGCTTGGCTAGGCTGGGCCTCGGCTACAGCGCAAGCTCGCGCCCTTCGAACAGAGGAACTGCATCCGGAACGCGAACTGGCGCGCGCGCGGGTTGACGATGGAATTACGGAAACTCATCTAAAAAAACGAGACTGTGACGTATCGTTTGATGGCACCAATGCACGTATTTTTCACGTCCTTTTTTATACAGTGTGTGATTTTCGCGAAACAGGCGACGAAGAGTGGTGGGTGAAATGTGCTCGCATGTTGTCGTGGATTTTGTGTACGACGTAGGATTACCCAGAAAGGTGGGTAAATATCGATAAATTCGCGTAAGAACTACGTGCACGTGACCTGTCTAGCCTATTCACCCTCATTATTTTATCGTAATTGTATCGCGGTACGTTGGGTTTATCGTTCGGCGATCAACTTTTGTTGCATTACAACAACTACAATAAACATTTGTTGGAAAACGATCACTCCAATAAGCTCGTCGTTATTGGGCTTTTTCATTGAAAGGTAGGTCGCAGGTGTTCCAGCTAGTTATTCTGAATGGTTTGCTGGTTGTCTAGCACTTCAAGCGCGCGAGGGTGTGTGTAATATGTGCCGTAACAACAGCTGTACATACTTGCACTGTCGATCAATGTTACTGTTTTCGCAACGGAGAACGTTTGTGTTCCGTGTGTATCCCAACCCAATATCTTTCTCTCGCGTATTGCCGTATGGTAACTCGTGCTGTCTTACGATGTCATTCACGCGATGTCGTATATGTGGGCATACCGATATCCACCTGTTGCTTCACGAACGCTCAATATCGTGTTACGTTTCATCTTAATCCGCGGTATAAGCCGACGTAATTCATGTTGGTAACTATTGGTATCCATTCTGATATTTGCACGCGATATATTGTATTCTCCTTTGGGCCCGTGGTCGACGACCGATGTACAGTATGTCCAGGTCGGTCACCAATATGCACGCGATGTCGTATTCTTTTCCAATAACCGCGCATTATATCTGGGTATTGTGCTCCGTGTTGTATACCAATAACCGCAAGTTCTGTCGGAATATTGTGCTTCGATATCGTGTTGTATACCAATAACCGCAAGTTATATCGCAATATTGTGCTCCAATATCCTGTTGTATACCAATAACCACACATTATATTGGGATATTGTGCTCCGACAAGAATTCCCATCGTGCTTATTGGGTTAATCGGATAACAATAAGCTTTAATTGGTTTCCATCAACTTCATTGGAATACAATATTTCCAATAAGCCGAGTTCATATTGGCCTTTTTTAATAGGGGTGACACGGCCATGGCTCCAGTTCGCGTTGAAAAAAAAAGGAATTAGATATATCCAGTGAAGCGCTGGATCGAGGGGACCTAGTTGACACAAGAAACCCTTTGAGTTCGGAAGAATTCTTTTGAAATCATTGGGAGTATTCTTTGCTAGCATATTGCTATGCAAGGACGACATCTACTATTCCGTTCTTCTCAATTGGCCCAGCGCGTTGAATTTCGTGTTTCCACAAGGAAACATGCAGGAAGGGTCTAGTGAAAAGGGAGAGGGAGGGGAAGGGGGAAGTGGAGTAGACGAGGGAGGAGGAAGGAGAGGAGGAAGAGAGGTTGGGGGAGGGAGGAGAGGGGAAAGTGTATACTGAGTCCAACAACAATTCAGACACTGTGACAGCTATTCAAATGAAATTGATACACCTATTGAGTAATGAAAAAAATAAAATAAGCAAAGAGACAGGCAGTCAAATTCCACAACTTTTTGTACACATGTTGAATATTAACATCAAACAAGAAATCGAAATCGCGTCTCTTCGTGCGACGGTGAAAGAAAACTCGAGAACTCCAACTTACGCTGATGCATTGGCCGCTAAGTTGCCGGGGGAGACATCGCGCCAGGGGGAGAGACAGACGCCGCTGTACCTCCTGTGTCGGGGCTTGGTGGAAGGGTCGCGAGCGGGCAAATCTCTTCTTTATTTGAGAGACCCGACCAATTCTCCAACGAAAGACATTAAAGTTATGCTAAAAAATATTTTGAACCACAAACTCTTGGACTCAGTGAGGTAACACTCAGGGAAATAAGGAATGGTATTGCAGTGCAGTCGGGATCATTGGAGGGACTTCAAAATCTGATCGACGCCATTAATGAACATCCTAACACCAAATATGTTTTTGTTTTAAGACAACCAGCAAAGAGGAGGCCCCAGTTCAGTGTGTCTGGGGTTGATCCAGACCTCCCGTCTGCAGAGTTTCTGGTGACTCTTCGGGCTCAGAACCCAGACGTCCCAATAGTCCCAATTCCCAATAGTCCCAATAGTCCCAGACGTCCCAATTCACTATGAGCACCTTCTTTAAAGAAAAATCAGGTAATACCACTTTCATCTTCGGGATATAATAAAATCAAACACGTAAAACTGTTAACCTCAGGTTGGTCATCATGTCCACTGTATAAAAATTTTATTGTTCCGAAATGTTACCGATATTCCACATATGGCCACACCAAAAAATTCTGCCCATCAGAATCAGAGTTCTGCGTGAACTGCGCAGGCAGTCACCTGACTCATCAATGTCTGTGGTTCGACTTGAGGACAAGCGATGTCGGGCTTGTGTGACGCGCCGAGTGGATGCTCGTCAACACTTCGGAGCGGCGACTTGCAGAACATTGGCGTTCCATGAGTCGCGTCTGAGGGGGCGTTCGGAGTATCCCACCTGGGTGACTGAGTTGATCTAGCGAAGGCCTTCGACCGTGTGTCCATGGAGGCTATCTTGAGAGGATCAAGGTTGGCGGGTCTGTCCGAGGGCTTCCTGGGCTACCGGAACACCTGTATCGTTCTTCGAACACGGTGTTGTGTTTCCAAAATTCCGAACTGCTGGTGCAGCCAACGGCAACCGTCCGTCAGGGCTATCCTTTGTCGCCCTTACTGTTCAACCTTGTATTAAATGAATGCCTTCAGGGCCTCAATGAGAACATCAGTTTTGTGAGTGGTGACCTTAGGGTGTCGGCAATGGCATTCGCCGATGATTTACTCATTATGGCTACAACGCCACAGGGCCTACAAGAAAGGCTGGAAAGCCTGATGAATTTTCTCATCCCACCTGAACTTCAGATGAATGTGACGAAGTCATTTACCTTGGCTCTTGTGCCTTTAAAGGATAGGATGGTGAAGGTGGGCACCTCGAAAAGTTTTACGGTGGGGGGCGTTGCTTTTCCAACGAGCGACACCGCCTCGGTGTGGAGATACCTGGGCCTCCAGTTTACGGCAATGGGAAGAAAGGCATTGCCACTGGAGAGACAGCTGGCCCAGCCCCTGTGTAGGGTCTCGAAGGCCCCATTAAAACCTCAGCAGAAGCAAGTGATTTTGAGGTTTTACCTTATACCGCGGCTCCTACACAGTTTGGTGTTAGAACCCTGGTCGCAGAAGCTCCTGCTGCGACTTGAAAGGATGATCAGAGCCGCAATGAGAAGGTGGCTGGCACTGCCGCACGATGCTCCGATGGCATATTTTCAGGCCGAGGTTTCCAAAGGTGGGTTGGACGTCCCTTCATTGAGGCCGACCATACCAGGATGCAGTTACGGAGGTCACAGTCTACCCACCCTGACTGTAGAGAGGCCTTAAGGACCAAGCTGTTAAAGAGTTTGGTACAAATAGCGAAGATGGCCGCGAAGTATCGCGGCAAGGAACTTTTCACAAAGAAAGCAGTGTCCAGCTTTTGGGCGCAGCTTCTCCATCATAGTGTGGATGGGGCTGCATTGAAAAGTGGCAGAGATGCCCCCTATGCCCAAGAATGTGTGAGAGATGCAACGCTCCTGTTATCAGGCAAGGAATTTATAAACTTGGTTAAGTTGCGGATAAATGCACTCCCGAACCTAACCCATAGAAAGAGTGGAAAAGGTGGCGCCTCCACGGGATGTACAGTGGGTTGTCTTGTCCCTGACTCCCTGGGGCATATACCTCAGGCATGCCACCGGACGCATACCACGAGGTTGCAACGTCATGACGGGATCGTGGCGTACTTGGCTGATAGGCTCAATGAGGTTGGATGGGATGTGGCAATCGAGCCGAGGATTGAGACGCATAGGGCCACAGTGGAGACTGATCTTGTCCTCAAAAGGGAGGGCCAGTGTGTCATTGTTGACAGCTCACGTTGTGGGCACTATGTTGCCCTTGCGTGAAGCTCATCGCCACAAAGTGGCTAAGTACAGCTTTCCTGACTTATTACAAAAGATTCAGGTTACACCATCTGATCCTCCAGTTGTGACAGGTGCCACAGTGAGCAACCTTGGAGTTTGGGCACTGGATAGTGTGTGAGCACTTCATGATCTTGGTCTTGGCCGCTACGACATCAAGTTCATGACCGTGCGCGTGCTTCAGGGGGGGGGGGGGGTTGGGTGTCTCCACGTTCACCAGAAAATGACCACCATGGTGACACGGGTGATGAACCGTAGATAAAGGTCGTCCAGGGGCCTGTTGTCCCAGTTTTTAGGACATTAAGGAGTCCCTCTTCCCTGCCATCTTAAAGAGGATAAATGTGTTCCATGGCATTGGGTGGCCGAAGGGCATCGCCAGAGCTCCGAGAAATTGCGGGGTGTGCCAAAGCTCTTTGCGCCCTTCAACTCCTGTAAGATTTAGGACTTTCCCCGTTTTTTTTTCGTTTTTTTTTTCCAAACGGGTTAGGGAGGGGTTTTGTCCAGAAGTTCTGGTAAACACAGAAAATTGCTCCCAGGCCGGGGGCTGCTTGGTCTTCACTGCATGTGGTCCCCGATGCCTTTGGAGTACAACAAAAAAAAAATAGCCAAATGCCTCGTCATCTAATTAGTGACACGCATGAATGGAGTAACGAGACTCCCGCTGTTCCTATCTACTGCACTAGGTTGACGACGACGCTACAAGATCATCTATCCGTGAGCGGTATCGTCCTAATCTTTCAAGTTTTCCTTTACATCAAGCTGAGAATCTAGAAAAGTCAGTGAAAATGTAGATAAATTTGCAGCGATAATTTTGATACCGATATTGCCCTATTAGCATTACTAATTCTATCAAGAATCGGGTCCGGGACCCCTACCTGCTTCGTGCCCCTGATTCGGGTATGGTGACACGGCCCTCGCTCCACCTCGCGTTGGAAAAAAAGAAATAATTAGTTTTATCTAGTGAAGCGCTGGATCGAGGGGACCTAGTTGACACAAGAAAACCTTTGAGTTCGGAGGAATTCTTTTGAAATCATTGGGAGTATTCTTTGCTAGCATATTGCTATGCAAGTAAGACATCTACTATTTCGTTCTTCTGAATTGGCCGAGCGCCTTGAACTTCGTGTTTCCACTAGGAAACATGCAGGAAGGGTCTAGTGGAAAGGGAGAGGGAGGGGAAGGGGGAAGTGGAGTAGACGAGGGAGGAGGAAGGAGAGGAGGAAGAGAGGTTGGGGGAGGGAGGAGAGTGGACACTATGACACTATGACAGCTATTCAAATGAAATTGATACACCTATTGAGTAATGAAAAAAATTAAAATAAACAAAGAGACAGGTAGTCAAATTCAACAACTTTTTGTACAAATGTTGAATATTAACATCAAACAAGAAATCGAAATCGCGTCTCTTCGTGCAACGGTGAAAGAAAAGTTGAGAACTCCAACTTACGCTGATGCATTGGCCGCTAAGTTGCCGGGGGAGACATCGCGCCAGGGGGAGAGACAGACGCCGCTGTACCTCCTGTGTCGGGGGTTGGTGGAAGGGCGGGTCCTGCAGGGCAGGCGTCGCGAGCGGGCAAAGCTCTTCTTTATCTGAGAGACCCGACCAATTCTCCAACGAAAGACATTAAAGTTATGCTAAAAAAATATTCTGAACCACAAACTCTTGGACTCGGTGATGTAACACTCGGGGAAATAATTAATGGCATTGCAGGGCAGTCGGGATCATTGGAGGGACTTCAAAATCTGGCCGACGCCATTAATGAACATGCTAACATCAAAAATATTTTTGTTTTAATACAACCAGCAAAGGTGAGGCCCAAGTTCAGGGTGCCTGGGGTTGATCCAGACCTCCTATGTGCAGAGTTTCTGCTGACTGTCCGGGCTCATAACCCAGACGTCCAAATAGAGTCTGATGAATTTCCTACGAGAACCTTCTTTAAAAAAAGAATCAGGTAATACCACTTTCACCTTTGACCTTACTCCTTCGGGATAAAATAAAATCAAACACGCAAAGCGGTTAACCTCAGGTTGGGAATCGCGTCCACTGTATTAATTTTTTTGTTGTTGTTGCAAAATGTTACCGATGTTCCACATCTGGCCACACCAAAAAATTCTGCCCATATTAATCAGCGTTCTTTGTGAACTGCGCAGGCAGTCACGCGACTGATCAATGTCGAGTGGTTCGACTAGAGTTCAAGCGATGTCGGGCTTGTGTGACGCGCCGAGTGGATGCTCGGCACCGCTTTGGAGCGGCGACTTGTGGAACATTGGCGTTCAATGAGTCGCGTCTGAGGGGGCGTACGGAGTATCCCATCTAGGATAAATGTGTATATAATGTATAGTCTGTATATAGAAGATCAAAAAATTTGGGTGTACATAGATTTATATAGCATGTGTATAGGAGGTTTTCAGGATTGTATAGTAAATGATGAAACGTTTTGAAATACTGCAAATTAGTTTCGCAAAGTCTAGAGCAGCTTCGGCTCATCAAGAACAGACATGTAGCGATATCAACCCTAACTTTGTATTCATTCAAGAACCCCATGTTTATAATAACAGAGTAATAGGAATCCCACTCCAATATACCACCGCAGCAGCGACATCTCCAAAGTGTGAAATTATTGTATGGGACCAAACATTTTCTATTTTGACGTTAATTTTAAAACAGATATGATAGTAGGTAAATGCAGTATTCCGACATAGACATAGTATTAATAAATGTTTATCTGTCTCCCAGAGCAGATATTCAACATTATCTACTAACTTTAGATTCTGTAATTAGTTATTTGAACAACACTAATATGATCATCGCAGGAGATTTCAATGCTAAAAATACACTTTGGGGTGGTAACATAACTGATGATAGAGGAAAGGAATTAAGTGAATGTCTATTGTTAAAAAAGTTATTCCCCCTTAATAATAAACATTGTTTAGCTACTTTTCAGTCAGCCAGGGGCACGAGTTGGATAGACATTTCAGCCGTTTCAGGAGATTTACTCTCAAAGTTGACCCACTGCGATGTCCTTGAGATCGACAGTATAAGCGATTATCAATATATAACACTAGGATTGTTCGATACCAAAACCGCTCCTGTCAAAACGATTACGTTACAGAGAATGATAAGGCTATATAACATTATTTTATTTATTTATTTTATTTATCAATACTGCAATCCCCTAGCAGGGATTTTAGCAGGGTGGGTTTACAATGTGAAAGTACAGATACATAGCTGGCACAAAAGGACAAATATACAAAGTGTAACATAAAGAAACACGAGACAAAACAATATTAACTAAGGTGGGAGGCAAATAATGTCAATGATGGCTGCAAAACTACATCATTAGTAAGGTTATTCCAATCGATTATTGTTCTTGGAAAAAAAGAATATTTGAAGCAATTATTGCGTGCGCGGAAAGGAGTTATAGTTAAGTCATGCCTCTGTCTGGTCGCATATCCAGAAGAAAAGGAAACTAGATGAGATATATCAATTTTATAATGACCTTTAATTAATTGAAACAGAAGCTTGAGACGAGAATGACGATTTCTTTGTGTTAATGGTGGTAGGTTGGCCCTTGCTAGAAGCTCGGTTACAGAAGTACGTCCAAAGCTGTTGTATATAAAGCGAGCGGCCTTTTTCTGTACGCTATCAATTTTATTAATATTAGTCGTGGTGAAAGGGTCCCAAATAATAGCAGCGTAATCTAACGTTGGCTGAACAATTGATTTATATGCTAGAAGGCGAACAGGAGGGGTAGCAAGTTTCAAAGCTCTCTTGAGAAAGAACAACTTACGGATTGCGTTAGCCCTTACGGAATCAATGTGCTGGGTCCAAGTAAGGTTATTTGAAATCCACAGACCTAGGTACTTGTAGTGTGTTACCTCGGAGAGAAATGTATTATTAACAAAGTAATTGAACTTTAATGGGAGTTTTTTGTTAGTGATTCTCATAAAGACAGTTTTGTCATAGTTAATACACATCTGCCATGCATCACACCAAGCAGCAACTTTTTGAAAAGCACTGTTTAGCAACAACTGATCTTCAATACTATCTATTTCTGAGTAAATTACACAATCATCAGCATATAGTTTAATTTTAACCGGAATGTCTTGCACGATGTCATTAATAAATATTAAAAAAAGCAGTGGTCCAAGAACAGACCCTTGGGGAACGCCAGAGTCAACGGAAAGTTTGTTAGAACAACATTCGTTAAACACTACAAATTGATGTCTATTAGAAAGATACGCCGAAATCCATTTAACTAACTGGGTGTTTTTAAGTATGTTATCTAGCTTGTACAGTAACTTTTCATGAGATACCTTATCAAATGCTTTTGTAAAGTCCATAAAAATTGCATCTGTCTGTTTCCGGTTATTGATTGATATTGAAAAATCGTGTATCGTTTCAATTAGCTGAGTACATGTTGAGTATCCTTTTCTAAACCCATGCTGATGTTTAGTTAGGATATTGTATTTATCGAGAAACTCTGATATGTGGCTATGTATTATATGCTCCAAAAGCTTGCAACAAGTTGATGTCAATGAAATAGGACGGTAGTTTTTGATGCAATGCCTGTTCCCATTCTTATGTAGCGGTTTTACCCTGGCAGTTCCCCAATCGTCTGGGACTTGGCCCTCGTACAAAGATCTGGAGAATAATATATACAAATACTTAGATACCCATTCCGCATACCTCCTTAAAAATGCATTGGGAATGTTGTCGGGCCCACAGGATTTCTTAATATCCAGTTTCAGAAGCATGTTCAATATGCCATGTTCACTAATGACAACATCAGAAATGGGTGGGAAATGAGCATCAAAATTTGGTATAACACCATTGTCTCTCGTGAAAACCGATTTGAAATGTTCATTAAATGCATTTGTAATTTTTCTATCATCATCAACTTGAATACCATCAATTTCAAAAACATCACAAGATCTAGAAGAAGGAGATATTAATCGCCAGAATCTCTCAGGAGACGTGGTTATGAAATGCGGTAATGATTCGCCGTAATAATGTTGTTTATCCATAACCAACTGATTTTTAAGCTGAGTGGAAATATTAAAAATTTTTTCATTGAATTTTTGTGTGTCCACGCATGTCTTCTTTTTTCTTTTTAGTCGCTTTAGTTTCCTCCGCAGCCGTAATGTCTCCCGAGATATCCAGGGGTTATTTTTATTCTTTTTTACAATGCATGGTACAAATCGTTCAATGCATTCATTTACAATACCTTTGAAACAGTTCCAAAGCTCATCTATATTGGCAGTGCTGTTTTCAAAAGCGTCAAAGTTGAAAGAAAGCATGTCTATAATGGAAACGTCGTCGGCACGAGAGAAGTTTCGGAAGCACAAAGTTTTGTCATCTCGGTTCACAGAAACGTCATCTATGGTTAATAAAACAGCCTGATGATCGGAAATTCCAGGTAGTACCTCACATTTAGTATCACCAGAAATCATTCCACTCACAAAAAAAAGGTCAAGTATCGATTTAGAGTTACCTTGAATCCTCGTGAAATCTTCAACGACTTGTAATAAGTCAAAAGTAAATGCTATATCCAGCATTGCTTCACCAGATTCGTCACTCTGATTTAGGACTAAGAAGTTTGGCCAATCAACGTTTGGCAAATTAAAATCTCCGGACAAAATAATCCGATCATCAGGCTTAACATGTACACTAAGATAATTCCTCAACCGCTCGAGGACAGCAACTGAGGAACTAGGAGGCCTGTAAAAGGCCCCCAAGACGTACCTAACCTTACCACTGTAAGCTTTGCAAAAGATACACTCTATGTCAGAAACATCTGGCATGCTTAGTATTTTTAAAGAATTCTTAAAAAGGACACACACTCCACCACCTCTACTTTCACGGTCTTTCCTGTAAACACTGTAGCCAGGGGGAACAAATTCACTGTCATATACGCTTTCGTTTAACCATGTCTCTGTTAAAATAACGATATCTGGATCATGAGAAAGCAACATTCCTTCTAACTCGGTGGCCTTGTTAAGAACGCTCCTACAATTCATGTTCAATACTTTCAACGATCGAAGGCCACAGCTACGCCGTCAGTTATCGTTATCGTTTTTGCTCAGCCTAAAGCGTGAGCATTTTCCTTCGTCCCAACCAAACAGTACCTTATCAACACTCAGCTTATCATATACAAGTTTTACTTTCGCTCCGTTTCTTCTTTCTTCGGCCGAACTTTTCCATAACTGTTTTCTTATTTCACGAATTCTGAAAGAATAGTCCTCTGATAGCGATATCGTAGTGCCTTTAAGTTTGTACGCAGACTTTATTATAGCAGTCTTTTCTCGGTAGTCCAGAAATTTTAAAATGGTAGGACGAGGTTTGTTTTCAACTTTTCGGCCAAGTCTGTGACATCTTTCAATTCCCGTTGCAGTAATACCCAGTTTCTCAGAGAAAACTTCGTTCTTTATTTTTCTTTCAAGCTCCTCTGGTGTCTCCGTGCCAGGTTCATCCAGGCCATATATGATCAAATTATTTCTGCGGCTTCTATTCTCCAAATCGTCAACCTTGGCCATTAGTGAGGATAACTGCGAGTCAAACCTTGTCACTGTAGTTTCCATGATTTTAACTTGGTTGGTTAATGCGTTCAAGTCAGTTACTTTCCGTTCTATCTCATCAATTCGTGTATTCAATGCGGTAATTTTCTTTTCAATTTCGTTTTGGGTGACCACCACTTCTTGGAGACTGGCAGTAATTTTGCCCTGTCCGGCAAGTAGCTCCAGCAGAAGCTCGTTGTCAGGTCCTGGATTTGCTTCTACATCTCCGCAAACTAAGATATCTAACGGATGTGAAACAACACTACTAACACGATTCAGTAGGCATCTCACACACAGTTGGCAGGGCAGCAGCACTAAAAAGCGGTCATCGCTGCGATAACAGTAAGATGGCATATAATCACTGACCTGTAGTACGAAGCAGAAAGGGTTGCTCAGCATTTTGCCAGTCGTGCTGCTGCCGAGCCCACTGGTGAAGAACGGCGTCGTCGGTGCTCTTATAGCTGGTCGACGATCCACGTGACGTGACGTCACTACTGAGCGGTCAAATGGGGAAGCCGTGACGTAAGGGAAGAACGGTTCATCGATGATACAGCGATCTTCACGCGCAGGCAACGCGGTGAGAAGTCCTCGATTCCAGTCAGCAGTTGCCGCTGCTCTATACCAGCCATGCGACGCTGTCTGGGCTCCCAGGAGTACGGTCACAACCTGTAGTACGAAGCAGAAAGGGTTGCTCAGCATTTTGCCAGTCGTGCTGCTGCCGAGCCCACTGGTGAAGAACGGCGTCGTCGGTGCTCTTATAGCTGGTCGACGATCCACGTGACGTGACGTCACTACTGAGCGGTCAAATGGGGAAGCCGTGACGTAAGGGAAGAACGGTTCATCGATGATACAGCGATCTTCACGCGCAGGCAACGCGGTGAGAAGTCCTCGATTCCAGTCAGCAGTTGCCGCTGCTCTATACCAGCCATGCGACGCTGTCTGGGCTCCCAGGAGTACGGTCACAACCTGTAGTACGAAGCAGAAAGGGTTGCTCAGCATTTTGCCAGTCGTGCTGCCGCCGAGCCCACTCCAACATAATACGGAATGACTCATGGATTGAAAATATTAACATTGAATCAAATAAAGAATCAATAGAATATGTATTATCGCTATTCTACGATAAATTCAATAGATGGGTTACGCAATGTGAACGTAATGTAAAAGAACATAAACGAATAACACCATGTTGGAACGCTGAACTGCAACAAACAAGGTCACGTAATAATGCTTATCGTAAACGGTGTCAAAGATGTCATAACCTAGAACTTAGGAACTCTTATAAAAGAGAGTGCCATGACTATAAACATTTCCATATAAACTAGCGTTTAACAAAATAACCACCGTAACTCCCATACCTCATATTATTAAGACAGATCAAACATACACCACATCTCACACAGAATCCATCATGTATATACTCAATAATCGTTTTAGAACAGAAAGTACCGCAACTGACTCGCAGTTAATTAGTACCTTAAGACAGCGTATAGTTAACCCTCATTTAGGTCCTTCTGACCCAAATTTTACATTCCAAAAAATATACACAATTATATTGAACTTAAGAATAAAACCAGCACCAGGGTTAGACAAAATTACGGCATCTACTATTAAGCAGCTTTGACAATATAAGTCTTTCTTTATGTTGTCCCTTTTTAATTCCTGGTTAGACGCTGGACATTTTCCTCAAGACTGGAAAAAAGGTAAAATAATTCTTTTAAATAAGCCTAACCGCCCTACAAACGAAGTTAATTCCTACAGACCAATATGCCTTAATTAATTTTTTGGAAAGGTCCTAGAAAAGTTAGTATATACAAGGCTTTATTTTTTTTTTCTGGTACATTCTAAATTAATACATCCCAATCAGTTCTGCTTTACCCACCATAGTCCATCTACTCTAGCGCTGTATAACTTTGTTCAATACCTCGAACACATTAAAGAAAGCTCTAACATAGCCATAATAATCTCTTTAGATTTTTCAGGTGCATTTGATTCTCTTTGTTATCCGCCAGTTTTAGACTATTTGCAAATTCATAAATGCCCAAATAACATATACAGCATATTTCCCGTTTTTCGTAGACAGGTCAGTAACCTATATATCATCTAATATAATAGAAATCAATAAGGAGGTATCATAGGGTTGCCCTCAGGGTTCCCCTTTGAGTTCGATTCTGTGGAATTTTCTAATAACAGATTTTTAATGTATAAAATTTCCATCATATGCACATTTACAAGCTTTTGCTGATGACGTAATCCTGGTTATTAAAGTTAATTCTAGAAGTGAGATTGAAACACGGTCAGAAAGCACACTCTCTAATTTATGATTGGGCATGTAGCGGTCCGGCCACGAGAAAAGAGAAAGAGGACGAAAGGAGCACGAGCTGAACAAACTGGGGGCTACCAGATGATATCGAATTAAAAGCGCGTAGTTCAAAACCGGCGTCTCAAGACTCCTCCACATTGGAGACCGGGACGTGATTTTCTCACTCAGCATTCCGAGTCGTCGACATCATGCAAGCTGTCGGTGAGCGTGCTTCGCAGCTTGGAGTTGTCTTCCTCAAACTCCCTGATCACTTTTCGCTACGCGAAGGATATCATCGCAAGTAACCAAGTTTCATCACGCTGTCAGTGTACACAGCCCCACCGAGGCTGCCGAAGTCAGCGACATCACCATGACGCCGACCCCAGATGCGCCGTGTGACATAGTCAAGCATGAGCTCATCAAGCGCATGACGGCGTCGGAACAGATACGCCTTTGACAACTCCTCACCGAGGAAGAACTTGGAGACCGCAAGACGTCTCAGCTGCTACGACGCATGAGGCAATTGAATGGAACTGCGGCCATCCATGACTCGATCCTTCGAGAGTTGTTCTTACAGTGCCTCCCACCAAATGCACGCATGATTTTAACTACCTCAACTGGTTTACCTCTGGACGCGCTGGCAGAGCTTTCAGATAAAATTGTGGAAACCGCTTCATCAACCTTTGAGGTACCGACTCTTACCATCACGGAGTTAACGCTTCGGGATACCAAGCTACAACGAATTCAATCGCAAGTAGATAGGCTGACGCTGTTATTTTCAGAGAACTTGCATGTACCAAAACCTCGTCGCCAGACTCACAGGTCTCCGTCAAGACGGTGCCAAAACAGCCCCTCCAGGAAACACGGCAACACCCCGTGCTAGTACCATGCGCAGTTCGGAGCGCAAGCTGATAAATGCTGCCCTCCTTGCTCCTTCACTGGAAACTCCCCATTCAACAACTGAAGACGGCCAGTGCTTTTGGAACACGTCCAGACAGTCTCACACTATGTTTTCTCATGGAACTGCGAACTGGACTAAGATTTTTATATGACACTAGTGCAGAGGTTAGCGTAGTACACGCCAACGGTAATGACCTCAGAAAAAGCACCAACAATAACGTCCTCGAAGCAGCAAATGGAACGCCCCTATATACGTACGGCGAAAGTTCTGTCACATTAGACCTTGAACTGCGTCGCACTTTTCGATGGGTGTTTATCATCGCTAAAGTTCGACATACATAATTGGAGCCGACGTAGCGCACTTTCATCTCCTTGTGGACATAAGTAAAAAGCGCTTGTTGGACAGGGACACTAAGCTCACTGTCTGTAAATCTCCAAGTCAACTAGCGATTATTAGTCCGACACTCCTGTGCCCTAAACCAAAATCAACATGCGAAAAAATTCTCTACGGGGTTTCCGAGTCTAACCCAGCCTTGCAACACCGAACGCCCTATCAAACATGATGTTCTTCGCCATATCAGTACATCAGGACCACCGGTGTACTCAAACCCCGTCGACTACCTTCGGAGAAACTTTCCGTAGCAAAGCGCGAGTTTCAACACATGCACGACCGCGGACTAATCAGCCCATCTCTATTGAAAAAGGCCAATATGAACTCGGCTTATTGGAAATATTGTATTCCAATGAAGTTGATGGAAACCAATAAAAACCTATTGTTATCCGATTAACCCAATACGCACGATGGGAATTCTTATCGGAGCACAATATCCCGATATAATGTGCGGTTATTGATATACAACAGGATATTGGAGCACAATATTCCAATATAACTTCCGGTTATTGGTATACAACACGATATCGGAGCACAATATTCCGATAGAACTTGCGGTTATTGGTATACAACACGATATTGGAGCACAAAACCCCGATATAATGCGCGGTTATTGGAAAGGAATACGACATCGCGTGCATATTGGTGACCGACATGGACATACTGTACGGCCAGACGATATATAAATATCGGTAGTCGACCACGGGCCCAAAGGAGAATACAATATGATATCGCGTGCATATATCTCAGAACGGATACCAAGTTACCAACATGAATTACGTCGGCATATACCGCGGACTAAAAGGAAACGTAACACGATGTTGATGGTTTTGTGAAGCAATATGTGGATATCGGTATGTCCACATATACGACATCGCGTGAATGATATCGTAAAACAGCAGGAGTTACCTTACGGCAATACGAGAGAGAACGATATTGGAGGTGGATACACAAAGAACACCAACGTTAAAGCGCAAGTACGTACGGCTGTTGGTACGGCACACAGTACACACAGCTTCGCGCGCTTGAAATGCTACACAACCACCAAACCATTCAGAATAACTAGCTGGAACACCCGCGACCTACCTTTCAATGAAAGCCCAATAACGACGTGCTTATTGGAGTGATCGTTTTCAAAAAAATGTTTATTCCAGTTGTTGTAATGCAACAAAAGTTGATCGTCAAACGTTAAACCCAGCGTACCGCGTTACAATTCGATGTTGCAACACAACACCGCATATACAAGAAACTATTGGTGGTGGGACCCAAATCGAACGCGATACGCGACAATGTCAGTTCGGACGATAAAATAATGAGGGTGAATAGGTTTGACAGGTCACGTGCCTGAAGTTCTTACGCGCATTTATCGATATTTACCCACCTTTCTGGTAATCCTACGTTGTACACAAAATCCACGACGACATGCGAGCACATTTCACCCACCACTCTTCGTCGCCCGTTTCGCGAAATTCACACACTGTATAAAACAGGACGTGAAAAATACGTGCATTGGCGCCATCAAACGATACGTTACAGTCTCGTTTTTTTTAAGATGAGTTTCCATGATTCCATCGTCAACCCGCGCGCGCGGAGGTTCGCGTTCCGGATGCAGTTTCTCTGGCGAGCCTGCGCTGTAGCCGAGGGGCCGAGGCCGAGCCCGAGCCGCCCAGCCGGTTAAAGAGTCAAGAGAGTCGCCAAGCGGAGCCGGGGAGCATGCGCACTGCACAGCAGCCGGACTGGCCGGGCGTCGGTTGCGTCGGCACCGACGGCGCGATTGCTCGTGGGCACCAAGCGAAACAAGCACACTTTCAATCGCTTCGAAGGGTACGTATGCACGACTTTATAACTTGCAGCGTTGAGTGCTTTGGTGTACACGAATCAAAGTAAACACCGAAGGACAAAAAGGAGACATGCATTTTGAAAGCGCAGCTTATTTGAACGCGTGTCCCCTGTTGAAATCCTCTAGATGTTCTCTGTTGCAGGCATCGTTTCGACTGCGTGTACTCCAAATACGTCAGTCGGTGTTCACACTCGGCTAGCTTTGCTATCTTGTTATCTCATGTGCGAAATAGACGTAGAAACCAGCGCCGCGTCTCTTTCGGATACTCAGCCTCCAGCCCCCTTCCTTCCGGCGTGCTTTCTGCCGCGACCGTTTGACGCATTGGATTCGCGGGCTCGTTCGAAAAGTCGTTGTTTGAAGCTGACGAGTCGCCGAAGTGTTACCGGAGCTTCTCTTTAGGAAAGTCGCGATCGACGCTCGGCTCTGAGCTCATACTTTTTTTCCTCCCGTTTAGACCATGAGTGCCGACCACTGATCTGTGGTGTCGACTGGCGCCGAACGAATTTGAGAAACGATAGCGAGTGAGATTTTTGTGACGCCGCCCAACTGCACAAAGCAAGTAGTGTAAAAAAAAACGCGTTTTTTATCTTTTCGGTAACCATCTTTCACCTCAATCAACGCAAAGTGAATCGCGGCTCTACGTCGGTTGACTCATCACATTGCCTAGATTGTAGATTATTACAACGAGCCTTTTTTTGTGTGATCTTATTCGGATATCGTTATATCTTTCTTTTTCATCTTGGGTGCACACTTCTAGATGATCTTTTCTACATATTGCACTCCTTGTCGACATGTCGCTGGTGCTTGAGACTAATTGGAAGTCACTGTTTGCTCCCTCCTTGGTGCACATATTTCATGTTTAACATCAGGTATCTGAAGGAGGCACCATGAAACCCTAGAATTTGTTCAGAGGCACCTCAACATACTATATTAGAGTGCTGTTTTGTGTGTTGTAGTTGCATATCAAACTACGCTATGTTTGTAATATACCCTGTAACTGTTCACTAAAGTTAAAGTTGCAATGAAACATTGGCCATGAGAGGTGACTCGGCGAACGTGGCCGAAAAATTCCTCGCATAATTTTCTCCATGGGTCATTTTGGATGTTGAGAAATTCTCGTGTGAATAATGAGTGTTATGCGTATATGTTTCTTCTACTTTTCGTACAGGTACTTCAGTCAGATAGACCCCAGCACAGGCAGCAACACAGTCTCATGGGGTCAAACCAAGGATAACGGCATTCCTGCTCGAGTCCCGAGTCTTGTCACAGAACTTCACTGAACATAATGGTACATTCCTTTTCCTTAACTTTTCCCTCTGAAATGTGTTTTTCTGTTGTTGTTTTTTTTTGTTTTTTTTGTAAAAAGGTTATTACAATGTTTAAACACCCGAGCGTTCCTAAATGGCCTTTGTACCAGACAATAGGGTGTCTTAGGCCCGCATCAGACTGGGCAACTTTTCTGGGTTGCTGGCGGGTTTTTCCTAGCTTTCTCTAGATCAACACGAATTGCTGAGATCAGGTCCGGCTCGAAGCGGACGAGCAACTCGGACAATTGGGAGACGTTTGAAGCAGCAGCAGCCAATCAGGAATGTGATATTTTCACACGACACCGCTGTGGTGGTGATGATGACAACTGAAAACTTCGTTCTGGTTTGAAATGTATCGTTTTTGTAAATAAACTGTTTTAAAAAGATGATTTAGTATTCTCGGCACAATTTAAGAATATAAAAACATCTTTTTTTTATACAAGTATGCATCTAAATAGTGCAAGAAGAATAAAATTTTATGATGATGATGGCAAGTCGTAGCGATTCGGTTTCTGCGAGTGAACGCGGGCGCCCGTGTTGCTGCTGTTGCGACGTCAAGTTGCTGGGTGAAATTGCCCCGTCTGAACCGGGCCTTGTTGCTGGGTGAAATTGAAATTGTCCCTTCTGAAGTGGGCCAACAAGGTCCGCTTCAGATGGGGCAATTTCTCCCAGCAACTTGACGTCGCAACACGGGCCCGCGTTCACACGCAGCAACCGAATTGCTATGACTTGCCATCATCATCATGAAATTTTATTTTTCTTGCACTATTTAGATGCACAGTTATATCCAAAAAACTTGTTTTTATACCTTTAATTTGTGCTGAGAATACTAAATCCTCATTTCGAAACAGTTTACTTTCAAAAACGATCCATTTCATACCAGAGCCAAGTCTTTAGCTGTCATCATCACCACCACAGGGGTGTCACGTGAAAACATTGCGTCCCTGATTGGCTGCTGCCACTTCACACTTGTCCTAGTCGTTCGAGTTGCTCGTCCGTTTCGAGCCGAATCCGATCTCAGCAATTCGTGTTCATCTGGGAAAACCTAGGGAATAACCCGCCAGCCACCTCAAAATTGCTGGAAAAGTTGCCTCGTCTGAAGCGGGCCTTAGGCAACTGAAATCAAGGGCAGTGGAGCTCTGGGTTCAAGCCCACGTGGAGATTTGTTTTTGCCTTTTTTGGTACATGTATATTTATATACTTTTTTTAAGTTTTAACGTATCGACACATAATTTACTCACTAATTCACATTCAGAAGTGCTTTTATTCACACTCTGTGGCTCCCTAGTGCTTGCAATAGCTTTTTGGTGAGCTATTACAAGCTCTGCAAAGGGAGGGGCATCTTCCCACCCCTTGCAGGCTGTAAAGTTGTGGTTTGCACAGCTCTAGCAGGTCGCACCTCGCTGACTCTCTCCATCACGAAGCACAGGTGCTGCACGAGTCGCACCACGCTGTAAGGCCATGTACGGTTGGGTCACAGCACCTGGGACCGTTCGTCACTGCACTCAGGTATGGTATGGTGGCATGGTCGGGGCATGAAGCAGGGCTGCAACTTGGAAATGCCGATCTTCATCACATTTGAAACACATCTTTAATTACTTCTGTGTCGAGTTGTCAACATTTTAAGGGTGAGGAAGCAAGCAGCAACGAGAGCAAGAAAAAAAACTTGAAAGCCGCTCTTACTGAGAATCTATTACGAGCACTAGGAAGTCGCAGGGTATAATCAAAACGCTTCTGAAGGTGAATTACAAATAAATTATGTGCTAGTGCCTCAAAAATCGAAACAACAATTTAAATACAATTAATAAGTGTAAAAATATACACCACGAGGACTTAAGTTAGAACTACACAGTCTGTAAGTTTGAAATTTGACACCTTAAACCACTCCGCCACCACTGAATTTTATTTCCAGGTCATTTAATGAGGTATATGAATTTTGTGTGCAGCTGTCGGCTGCAAGAGAGATTGAATAATTTTCATTTACTTTACTATTCCCACCAAATATGACAAGTGACCAAAAATAGAACCTCATTTGTCAGCCGAGGCACTGTGCTTGCATCAAGGCAAGCTAGCCTGTCTTGCTGGGCTCATATTTTGTTTAATCACCCGTTTAGGATTCTGTTGTCGCTCATCAAAAGAACAAAAAACAACTCTGACAACGTCTGACTTGTTCTGGTGTGCAGGTATCCTTGGCAGTAAACTCTGCTAAATGGGGCAAAATATATATTATACTTTTTTACCAAATATGCATTGTTTTAGCAAAATGAGCTACACTATTTGACTAAGGTGAAATAGAACGAGCCTCTCCTCCTGGGTCTGTTTTCATCTCTCGCAGACATTATTTCCCGCTTTTTGTGGTTTGTATCAGACTTTTGTGTGTCTGTCCGGCCCAAGCATCTGTGTTAGACTAAGACTGGGTTCTTTAGGATATGTGCAGGTATTCTTCGCAGCAAATGGCTGCCAATCAGGACCACGAGTTTGTTCTCGGCCACAAAGAGTAAGTATTTTCAAGGTGAGCTATTGCCCGCCTATATGAGTTTTGTGTTCCATTCCTCTTGGATGCCATTTCCTATGTATAGTCGTCTTGCATTAGTATTTTGTTGTTTCTCTTCTGCAAAAGCACCTATGTTTGACTAAGACTGGGTTCTTTCTTATACATGCAGGTCTTGGTGGCAAGCACCAGCCAATCAAGGCCACAAGTTTGCTCTTTGCTGCTCATGGCAAGTGTTTTCAAGGTGAGTGATTGATGCCTATCTGAGTTGTGTGTTTCATTCCTCACAGACACTCTATTTCCTGTCTTTATAGTGGTCTTGTGTTAGGCTTTTGTGTGTACTGTCCGGCCAAAGCGTCTGTATTAGACTAAGATTAGGTTCTTTCAGATTTGTGCAGCAATTCTCGGCAGCAAGTGGGTGCCAATCAGGACAACGAGTTTGTTCTCGTTCACCAAGAGCAAGTATTTTTAAGGCGAGCTATTGCCCGCCTATATGAGTTTTGTGCTCCATTCCTCTTGGGTGCCATTTCCTTTGTATAGTGGTCTTGCATTAGTATTCTGTTGTCTCTCTGCTGCAAAAACACCCAAGTTTGACTAAGACTGGGTTCTTTCTTATACATGCAGGTCTTGGTGGCAAGCACCAGCCAATCAAGGCCACAAGTTTGCTCTTTGCTGCTCATGGCAAGTGTTTTCAAGGTGAGTGATTGATGCCTATCTGAGTTGTGTGTTTCATTCCTCACAGACACTCTATTTCCTGTCTTTATAGTGGTCTTGTGTTAGGTTTTTGTGTGTCTGTCCGGCCAAAGCATCTGTATTTGACTAAGATTGGGTTCTTTCGGATATCTGCAGCAATTCTCGGCAGCAAGTGGCTGCCAATTAGGACAACGAGTTTGTTCTTGGTCACCAAGAGCAAGTATTTTCAAGGCGAGCCATTGCCCGCCTATATGAGTTTTGTGCTCCATTCCTCTTGGGTGCCATTTCCTTTGTATAATTTTCTTGCACTAGTATTCTGTTGTCTCTCTGCTGCAAAAACACCCAAGTTTGACTAAGACTGGGTTCTTTCTTATACATGCAGGTCTTGGTGGCAAGCACCAGCCAATCAAGGCCACAAGTTTGCTCTTTGCTGCTCATGGCAAGTGTTTTCAAGGTGAGTGATTGATGCTTATCTGAGTTGTGTGTTTCATTCCTCACAGACACTCTATTTCCTGTCTTTATAGTGGTCTTGTGTTAGGCTTTTGTGTGTCTGTCCGGCCAAAGCATCTGTATTAGACTGAGATTGGGTTCTTTCGGATATGTGCAGCAATTCTCGGCAGCAAGTGACTGCCAATCAGGAACACGAGTTTGTTCTCGGTCACCAAGAGCAAGTATTTTTAAGGCGAGCTATTGCCTGCCTATATGAGTTTTGTGCTCCATTCCTCTTGGGTGCCATTTCCTTTGTATAGTGGTCTTGCATTAGTATTCTGTTGTCTCTGTGCTGCAAAAACACCCAAGTTTGACTAAGACCGGGTTCTTTCGTATACATTCAGGTCTTGGGGGCAAGCACCAGCCAATCTAGGCCCGAAGTTTGCTTTTTGCTGCTTATGGCAAGTGTTTTCAAGGTGAGTGATTGATGCCTATTTGAGTTGTGTGTTTCATTCCTCGCAGACACTCTATTTCCTGTCTTTATACTAATCTTGTGTCAGGCTTTTGTGTCTCTGTCCGGCCAAAGCATCTGTATTAGACTAAGGCTGGGTTCTTTCGGATATCTGCAGCTCTTCTCGGCAGCAGATGGCTGCCAATCAGGAACACGAGTTTGTTCTCGGCCAACAAGAGCAAGTATTTTCAAGGTTAGCTATTGCCCGCCTATATGAGTTTCAGCATTCGTCAAGGAGCGCAAAATCAAAGCCCGGGATTTGGCCATCGCAAATATGTTGACTCGGACACGCATAGGGAGGAAGCTTTACAAAAGTACCCACCTGCCTCAACAAGTGAAACCGAAACTAAAAACGTGGGTTCCATTTAAAAAAGAAAATTGTCAGCCCAAGTTAACTCGGGGGCAGCACGGAGCAAACAAGCCACGGTACGAGTATGCTCGGTTCAGGCTTTTGTAAGTGTGGTCGATGGGGGTCAAATATCTGGGGTTGGGCATTGAGTCGTGATGTTAAGGTAAAAATTTCATCCACTCCCCGGATTCATGTGCTTTCTCCATCTAGCGAGGGGTACAAGGCCTTCAAAATTTTATGTTCGCAAAAGGGGTGCGTCAGTATTGAAGTCTCATTTTAGATCAGGCCTCTCAATTTAAAATGCACTATAAACAATATGCCTGAGATTCGTTTGGGTGTACTACCACTCATCAAGTATATGGTTCTGTTTCAAAAAAAATATAATCTGATGTTGAGCGCACCTCGGGTCTCCACCGACGATTCTTCAGAACGAGACCCAACCGGGTCACTAGGGAGGAGCGGCTTAAGCAAGGGAGGCTACATATACAACAGCATCTTGCTGACTAGTAATGCAAATAGATATATGGTGGGTGTTTCATTTGCTATGCCTTTTGGCATGTACATTCTTTTTGTTATGTTTCAAGATTTCTGCAGAGTTCAGTTTCAACTATTGTAAAATACCGAGCATGCGCCCATATCGCAGAAGTGCCTACCCACTGTTTTCGGAACGATCCGCAAATAAGCAAAGGGCATACCAAACACCCCATCCACCTGTTTTCAGCCATGCTCAAAGTAATAAAAGAACACATCAAGTGCCCAGGTGCCGTGGCGTCCATGCCACAATAGTGACGGTCGCGAAGCTGACAGATCCGTGCCTGGCACAAGTAATGGCATAGCCTTTGGGAACCAGGAAATCTAGATTAGAGATGTAGCACAAAAATTGGAGGCAAGCGGCGAAGGTGAGCAGAGTTAACGGAAAACAAGGATGAAGGGGGTCCCGTGGCATGAGGCATCTATGTCCCGTGCATGTAATTTTGAGTGTCCTGTAGGCGGCTACTCAAGAAAATTGTTACTTGTCTGTAACTAATCGCAAATCTCTGTTGCAGTTTCCACGGCCCGCAAGCCAGCAGGCGCCAGTTCATTCTCTTCAAAGGTGAGGATTCCAGATTTTCTAGTTTGCTCTGAAGCAGCAATACTGAAACCAGACAAGCGGTACGGCATATTTAATTGACGGAGCTCAGAACAACTGGGGACGCTTTCACTAAAGCTTGTTTTGCTGCAGTACACGTGTGTATTGCAGCAAAACAAGCTTCAGTGAAAGCTGAAGCTTTGCTGGTGGAAACAAAACGTGTGCCCAGTTTTGTCACAAGAGGCATATTATGTCACACACATGTAATTTTGAATTTATCCGGCTTAGTGTGCTGTAGGTGGCTGGTCAAAGAAATTGGTATTGGAGCCAACTACTCGCAATCAGTTTC
>JABSTQ010001828.1:0-19241 GCA_013358835.2 Ixodes persulcatus | reverse complement strand
CGCATAGGCACAGAGAGAGAACCATTAACCTCGCGCTCTTGGTGCTGCTTCAGTGGCTTCATCAGCCCGTAGCCTTGGCTGTGCTCCAAACTAAGGTAAAGCAAAGCAAATATTCATATCTTAAGGTTTCACAAGCCAAACCAACAAAATTAAATCACTCAACACGCCCCAATAAAAAATGTGGGTTTATTTTAACTAACTGGAGATCGTTTGACGTGCAACCGAATCTCAGATTGGCCTCCGTCAGATTGCGGGCACCTCGGCCGATATTTCAACCCGACAAATATGGATTCATTGGCCAGTGCGTTGGCTCAGAGACACTGAGACGATTTAATGTTTTCTTTTATTATCATTGTCACTTAAGAGCCACCGAGGTGGTTTTGGAAACAAAATATAGTCAAATCATTCCGACAAGCATGGTCTGATTGCGAAAATGATTTTTGCAAGTGACAAAAACATTAAAATGTTTTCCCATACGTGGCGGAATCTGAAATGACAGAATGCATTTCATGGTGCCCATTTTATTTGGATCGCGTGGGGCATGTGTACCGATGCACAGTAGAACGCGCGCAAAAGTAGCTGTGGTGCACCCGCAGCCTCGCGCTTGTTGTTCTGACTTCTCTGGCTCGCTCACTGCGTGCATCCAGGCATCTGACACCCTGACATCTGGCGCTTTTTCTGTCTTTCACGTGGCGTTCCAAGTGGCACACGACGGAAAATGCTCATCAAGCTGTTGTTGAACACGTGTAGCCATCTGTACTTTATATTAAGAAACTACAATTTGCCGTAACTGAATGGGAAAAGCATGAGGTCTTATAACATTTTTAACGTGTAATATATCAATATGGAAGTTCTGGAAAATATAATATCTAAGGATGCTTCATAATTTAATGTCTCCTTTTTTTGATTAGCCCTACCACAAACGGTTCAAAAATAAACCGGAATGAATCCGGAATTTCAATCCGTCATATGGGCCCATATGCAAACCGGATTTGAAGAAACCGTAGAATGAACGGGAAAGAACCAGTCCGGAAACCCAACCGTAATTGGTCGAAGCGGAAGCTGAACCGTATCTGGCCAATCCGTAGATTCTTACCGGAGTGGGTTTAACCGTATATTAAACCGCATCAGGCAACACCGGAAAATATTAAAAATAGTTTAATATAGTGACATACCTACCCTTACAAAAATGTCATATCTGGACTTGAATTAAAAAATACGGATATGAATATATAAGGGATTGGGCAGATATGGCCAGATATGCATAATAAGGCCGTATCTGGATGAATAAAGTCATATCTGCCCAATTCCTTATATACGTCCCTACCAAAAAAAAACGGTTCAAAAATAAACCGGAATGAATCCGGAATTTCAATCCGTCATATGGGCCCCGGATTTCCGGTTTGCCGGTTTCCGGATCCAATTTTCCGGATCCCGGCAAACCGGATTTCCGGTTTGCTGGGATCCGGAATTTCAATCCGTCATATGAGCCTCGGTTTGCCGGTTTCTAGAAATCCCGCAAACCGGATTTCTAGAAACCTTTAAATGAACCGGAAATAACCAGTCCGGAAACCCAACCGCAATTGATTGAAGCAGAAGCTGAACTGTATCTGGCCAATTCGTAGCTCTTCACCGGAGTGGGTCTAACCGTATATTAAACCGTATCAGACAACACTGGAAAATAATAGAAATAGTTTATTAGAGTGACATACCTACTTACGAATATCCACAAAATATCCAATTTACTGCTATCCCACACCGCCAAACGTGTATTTACGTAGATATATCTACAGAATATGCCACAGGCCAATCTTTATTGGCCATGTTCGGAATTTGTCATTCCGACAAATAAGTATGCTACAAAGGTAGAATTCAGGGAATCACTAGTTAGAAAACATTTTAACATATCATTCGGCGTTGGAAAGTCACAGCCCTTTGGTGGGATTGGTTGTCAAGGGAGCAGACAGGGAATATGGTTTGCAAAAAAGCTTTATACATAAAAGCGCCAAAACTCCAAACTAGCATTTTCCCCATAAAAAAATGATAAGAGTAATATCACACGGACAACCATTAAAATTAAAAATGTAACAGCACACGGACACCTATTAAAATAAAACAAACGGGAGGCGACAATTAAGCTGTAGACTTCACGAAAGTTCCAAAGTCGTTGATTCTCACTCACAGAGTCACAGTCCTGATGCACCTCTCTGGTCGAGCACAGCAGTTTTGACATGGGCTTGCTTGCTAGCCTCGTCGTTGAAGTCCTTCCTTGCACCGTGCGATGTTCAAAGTCCCCCAGTCGCTCCTCGCTGGCCTTGTTTTTCCGTTTGGTTCTCAAATCATCCCTTGTGACCATGTACATTGCACACACACACTCACAGGCACAATTGATCGCCGGAGGCAATACAAGATGAAAAGGTCATTACTGCTCCTTGAACACGACGAGGTCACCTCTGTTTCCCGGACTAGAAAATGAAGAGGGCATCATATCTTTAACTAAACCCTTGAAAAAGGAAAAAAATGACCACATAAGTAACAAAAACAAAAACACGAAGGACTAAATCATGAGAAAAAATGAAATAATGAACACACAAGTAAAAAGAATAAGCACACGAAGGACTTACACAGACAGCCACATTTGGTGAATAAACAAGAATGTTTAATTCTGGTCAAAAATATTCCTGCTGCACTTAAGATCACCAATATGGTGAGTAAACTAGGCGACCTTGAGCAAAGCAGGAATATTTGTGATCATAATCAAATGTCATTGCGAACTCAAAAAGCGTGGCTGCCTGCGTCAGTCTTTCGTATTACTATTCTTCTGAATTCTGTGTTCATTATTGTGGCTGCTCAGGACCAGGCAGAACTTGGTGGTGCTTTTTGCATTCTGACCTTACTTCGGAAAGCTTCGTACCCATAGAAAGAAGCCCTAGGTTCTCTACATAATCCCACCCCTTCTCCTTGGAGATACCATCCGTGTATGCTGTAATTGGAACAAAAAAGACAATAATCAGCACACATACACATTATTAACTACATTGTTTTGTAATAATGTTTCTAAATAGGCTCCTGGCCCAGGACCAAAACAACACAACTTTTTTTTTTTTGTGGGATGTATAGTTTTGGCACAAACGATTGGCCCGCATTTCGCTGAATATACCCTGTATAACCTTAAAATGCACCATTAAAATTTCGGTGCACTTTACACCACTATTGTGCTTCCTATGTGCATGACATTTAAAAGCCAAATCCGCGAACACTTCACAATAATTTATGCTTATTAAGCCGTGTGCTTTATGTGGGGTCTCTAAGTTCAAAGCATCCAAAGTGCGCGTCCGTCTGCGTTCGCACAGTATACAGAAGAGGGGAGAATGCGGCAGGACAACTGCTTTCACTCCTTGCAGCATATAGCTCAAGGATTCTCTAAAGTTTGCTTATAGAGGGCATTTCACCATGGAGAACGTACAGGTCCCCTCAAAGTAAAACGGAGCGCCGGAGCGGCGACCGAACTGCATCGCCGCGCTATCTAGTAGGGCCGGCTGGAACTAATCGGGGCCGTCTGCGCACGCGCGCGTGCGTTCGCGGTGTCCTCCGTCTTTCTTGTTTGATCCTCGCATTATCGGCGTCTCGAGCTGCCAAACGCTGTTCCGATAAACACCGCTAGGTGTCCGGCTCGCGCGGGGAGATAACGTTGAGCGCAATTGAGAGAGAGGGGTGAGTCCGGTGAGTCATCAGGCGGCGTTCTTAGGAAGATCGTTGCGCCGCTCAAGCCACCGATAACATATGGGTTGGAAGAAGGAAACGGAGGCCCCCGCTGAAGATACGTGCGCATGTGCAGATGTAGCCTATCAGTTGCAGCCGGCGCTGCTAGATAGCGCGGTGATGCAGTTCGGTCGCCGCTCCGGCGCTCCGTTTTACTTTGAGGGGACCTGTACAAAGACAAGCTTGAAGGTCGCACAGGCAGTCTAAAAAACCGATTACATTGCGTGTTTTTTTTTCGCGCTATAAAACGGTGTGTAATTATAATCATAGCATCAATGGGACTACACAAGATTGCATTAAAGTTTCCAATTGGGTGTGTTTTATACCACACAGCCACTGTGTGTACACAAGTCAACTAGCTCTACAGATACCGCTCAGCACACCACTGCTAGGCTGAATCAGATAAGTGTCGCACTTGCCGAGCTTGAAGTACAGTCGTGATCTATACGAAGGTGAATAAGCAATCGTCGACTGCCCAGTACTGGGAGCATCATGCAGCAGCTGACTTGCTCTCCTTTTCAAATGCCTTGCCAAACAAGTGTGGTAAGTCGTCTGATAAGGAGAGAACGTCACCACGGACAGCACTGAGCAGTTGATACTCACCTGTTTACCTTCATATAGATCAAGTCTCTACCTGGCCGAAGTAGCCAGTGTGGGCGCAGCGCAAACGGCTGTATTGAAATCTCAAGAAGATGAAAGTTCAGAACAGGCTTGGTAAGGTTTCACATTGCAAGTATGCCCATGCAAATTTCACTTTCTAAAACATAAAAATGCATTTCAAATTGTCACCAGGGCCGGTTTGCTCATCTTGCGGCCGCGGCTGCGGCTGCGGCTGCGGCCAAGGGGGATTTTTCTGCCACGTGACCAGCTCCTTGGGGACAACGAAGTACCTAGCGTCCCTGCCTAATGGCGGAGAAATCCGTATCGCTTCAAGCACAAAAGCCTAATTTCGCTCGCAGAAACTGACTGCAGGAACTTTCAACTGGAGTCCAATTGACCGCCCCTTTATACTGTAGGAGCGGCAGGTAAAGTTCCGGCCAGGGAGGGTAAATGTGAGCCAAAATAAAGAAAAAACCACGGAAGATAAAAGCGGTTGCAGTATGTTTATATACCTCCGCCAGCGCCGGCGTCTCGCGCCTTCTGTTGTGGTCGGCGGAAAGAAGAGGCCGTCTGGAACGGCTGCGAAATAATGAGTTCTGGTGGAAACACCGCATCGGCCTCTGGCCGAGGTATTATTGAATCGTCTAATGTCACCTCAAGTGAGTACAGGATCACCCTTCCTCGTCTGCCAACCGGAAACATCGTCCTCAATTCTGTATTTCTCCACGCCGACATGTCCTCTAGGCCTTATACGGCACCGGACTTCCGAGATGCTCTCAAGGAAGTAATAGACCTAAAAGACATAAAAGCCACCGGACAATTCCAAATGGGCCATGTATGGATGGTCACCTGCGTCAACGCTCTCGCCAAAGAAAAGCTTTGCCTTCGTGGTGAGCTGCTCGTCAAAGGCAAGAAGTGCCTGGTGATCGACCCAAACACGCGGGATCTCAAGATGAAGCTCCTGTGGCTTCCGGACCATCTCGAGGATAGGCGCATTGTCGAAGCCCTGACACCATACGGCATAGTGCGCAGCATTCATCGAGAGAAGTGGCGCTGTCCGGAAATGGAACACATGGACACCCTAAACAGGGAAGTAGACATCACCCTACATGAAGGAACGGCGACGGAGAAGATTCCTCACCTGCTACAAGTGTACGGAATGCAAACGCTCGTCATCATCCCGGGAAGGCCTCCTTTGTGCCTCAGGTGCCACCGGGTCGGACACATTCGACGGCAGTGCAGGACACCGCGCTGCTTCAAATGTGGTACTTACGGACACATCGCTGACGCTTGCGTCACGACTTACGCGACCAAGCTTCGTGGGAAAGTGCCCCATGACGCAGAAGAACACTCGGAGCTCCTGATGGACATCTCCGAGGTCGTTGACGCTTCAGGCCACACTTCTTCTGCTGAAACCTTCATGACACACATTAAGGATAACTCGCCTGCAACAGAGACAGCCTCTGGTGTCAAGCAAAACGACCCTGGAATCCTCCCAGAGCTAACGCCTGCGCCCTGCGACCCCGGTGATGATGATGACGCCTCATCGACGGCAACGATTGTCGAGGAAGACGCATCATCAGACGCAGAAGACATCGCTGCCCCCGCTGAGGTCACTCCAAAGGCCAGCGAGAAAGAGGCAGTAGCACCGAGGCCAGAGGTTGCCACAGAACTTGGCGACCAGATTGACCCTGTGCCAGTAGATGACGAGTCGTTTATACGGGCTAGAAAGGACCGCAAACAGGTAGGCTTTAGGCCGAAGCCATATTCCAAACAAAGTAGTCATAAACCGCTCGATAACAACCAGAGCGGTGACTTTAACTCCCCTTAAAGCAGTCCCATGGGAGACCCCGCCCTTCCTTTACATTTTATCACTCTAAATGTAAGAGGCCTGAGGTCTAAAAGGAAGCAGCGCCAACTCTTAAGGCTCTTTAATTACGAGCATATTGATATAGCCGCTATACAGGAAACAAAATTATCATCAGATGAGGACATTGCAGAAGCCTTAGAACCCTTTCGAGATGACTTTGAAGTCTGTGTAAGTCATGCAGTGGGCCTTTCTGCTGGTTGTTTTTTGTTTCTGCGTAAATCGCTTGGCTATCCGTCGGTTTCCTTATCCGTTGACCAGGAAGGGCGTCTGATTTCATGCGACCTTTCTTTGAGGCAGAGTGAATGGCGGATTATTTGTGTATATGGTCATAATACTGTGAATGCAAGGCTCTCTTTCTTCAAATTTCTAGCCAATTTTTTGGACACCGACAAAGTGGTGGTGCTAATGGGAGATTTTAACTGTGTCTGTAATGCAGAAGACCGAGCACTAATTCAGACGCGTTATGATAGAAGCGCCTCGATTCTCAAAGACCTGCTTCAGGAGCACAACCTTGTTGATGTGGCATGTCGGAAAGATATGTCAATACGTTTTACCCACTTCCAAGGTGTTTCCCACGCTCGTCTGGATAGGATATACGTGTCGGGCGAAGCATTCAGTTCAATGGCGAGGTATAACGTTAAACCGATTTTCTTTTCCGACCACTGTATGGTTTCTGTTCGCTTTGGTGCCAAGGCTCCCCGTGTATTTCGACCTAAATGGGAACTATGGAAATTTAATGTGAGTATCCTAAAGGATGAAAAGTTTTCCAAAGAAGTTTTAACGATTCTGCAAAAATGCCTTGATAATCAAAATATGCATATTTTCGCCATATGGGATAGCTTCAAACAAGAGGTTAAAAACTTGGCAATTGAGCGTTCGACAACAGTATCTTATGAAAACAAACAAAAACGTCGCGAACTTTATAAAACTCTTTTAATGTTTCATGAATTAGAATGCATAAATCCTGGTTTCTACAGTGATGATATTAATGTCACCAGAGCCCAGCTTCAGGCATACGAGACCGAAAAATATCGTGGAGCGGTCGTTCGTTCGCGCACAAAAAAGTTTTTGCTTGGTGAGCAGCCCACGAAGCGATCTTTGGATGACGAAAGAAGATATGCGTTGTCTAAAGAAATTTTAGAAATTGACCATAAAGGCGTGACCCTTAAAGAACCGACACTGATTGTAAAAGCATTTCATAATTACTACTCGAATATCTTTGGTAAGGTTATTCCCACAGGCAGTCACACTGATGTTCAAAACTTGTTATCAAATATGCCTTTTCTTAACGACGACTCCAAAAAGATAGTAGAAGGCCCAATAACATTAGACGAAGTAAAAGCCGCCATTGACTCACTTAAGACCGGTAAAACACCAGGACCCGATGGCCTCAGTGGTGAATTTTATAAACAATTTAAAGAACAATTAAGCCCAGTGTTACTTAAAATTTTCCACGAATCTTACAATTGTAAGATGCTCCCACCTTCCTTTTATGACTGTCACACCGTTCTAATACCTAAAACAAAAGACAACGAACTGCTAAAAAAAGTAGAGAATTACAGGCCGATTTCACTGTGCAATGTAGACTATAAGATCTTCGCTAAAATAATTAATGAAAGACTTCAGATGGTAATCGAAGACCTTGTAGGTGAGCATCAAACCTGCGGTATACGCGGTAGATCCATTCAAACAAATATCCACGTTGCCCGCTCGGTCCTTGAATATGCATCAGATAGTAATGGTCAGGTTGCGCTAGTTCAAATCGATTTGGCCAAGGCTTTTGATCGCGTGAGTCACACATTTTTGCTTGCAATCCTCTGTCACATTAATGTGGGCACCGCAGTTTGTGAAGGCGTCAACTTGTGTTATGAAAACAGCTCAACGAGATTAATAGTTAACAACATGCTATCTGATAAAATACCAATAAAATCGTCTGTTAGACAGGGCTGTCCCCTATCTCCTCTTCTTTTTGCCCTGTACCTAGAGCCCTTTTGCCTGAGCATACTTGAAAGCCAGAACATCCGAGGAATTTTGATTAAGCAGGCTGAAGTAAAGGTTCTCGCCTATGCTGACGATGTGGCTGTTTTTTGTACCGATAAAAAAAGTGTAAAAGAAGCCATGTACTGTAACCGAAAAGTTTTGCAATATTACTGGTGCTTCCATGAACCCTGCGAAGTGCAATGGGTATTGGTATGGATCGTGGGCTACCATGCCTTCATCTTTCGCCGGCATTGCCTGGGACCGAGGCTCGCTTCAGTATCTAGGAGTTCCATTATCACATATCAGAAGCAGTAAATCCTATTGGACATCGATGGCAACTATATTGAAAAGAAAAGCTGACGCTTGGAAAGAGCGCAACATGTCCATGTTTACTAGAGCTAGTGTGTGCAACGTGTTTCTTGTGTCCAAGCTCATGTACGTGTTGCAGGTGATGCATTGTGCTCGTACGAACCTTCAAAAATTTCATCGTATATTCGCCACCTTATTTGGCGTTCATCATGGGAACCTCTCAAGAGAGACAACCTTTTCCTTCCTCTTGAAGCAGGAGGCTTGAATCTGTGCCATTTATTTGTCCGGCAGTTAGTGTCACGTTTCTTTTTCTTTAAAAATGCTGAACATCCCTTTTTGAGAACCGTTCTCCAGCTACGGCTGGCTAACAGTCTTAATTATTTAATTGTTTCTAGTGACGATACATTTGACAGGAAACCTTGGGGTTTCTTAAAGGAGGTTGTAGACACATTCGGTTTTCTTAAGGCACGTTTCTCGTTAGAGTACTTGTTCAATGTCACACGCAAGCAGCTATCAAGAGCGATAATCGATAGCATATTCCCTGTCCCACTTTATCGAAGCCGTTTCTTTATTGATCCTCAAAATGATGTCCTTAATAGGGTGACAAAGATGTCTGTACCACCATCAACCAAGTCATTTTTCTTCAAACTACATACTTCAACGCTGCCGGTAAAGACTTGGCTCCAAAGCAGGGGAATATATGTTCCATGGTCTGTAAACTGCAGGTTATGTAATAAGCCCGAGACTATAGAACACTGTTTTATTTATTGTAATGACGCCTTTTTCTTTTGGGACGTGCTACAACGAACTTTAAAAAAGGACCTTGACATTACGGACCAAAATATCCGCTTTCTTCCATTTTCCAAAGATGAAGTAGTTCCATATGACTTGTTTGTACTATTAGGCCTCCACAGTCTATGGAAATGTAGAATGATTGATCGAAATGCTGAACCGCCTCGTACAACAAAATCTATTTTTGTGGAGCAAGTGGCTCAACTACGCAGTGCATATGCAGCGCAAAACGTTCAACCTGACTGGTTTCCACTTCTAGATGCATGCATAGGACTGCCAGATTTTTGAAAATTTGTTTGTTTGGGGCTTTATTAAGCTCGTTAATTATCTATGTCAATCCTCTAGATCTTTAAGCCTAGATATAGTTTGAGTTTTTTTGTGTGTCTTTCTGTTCTTCGTAGGGTGTAGCGTGTATCAATATCAAACCAATGGCCAAATGTAAAAGATGCCAAGTTTGATTGCGAGATGAATGTGCCTTGTATATATTATTTATTTGTGTAAATGTACGCAGCCTTGCCTGGATGAATGTCTCTTCTGTTATATAACTTCCTTGTAATAAAGATATAAAAAAAAAACCTTCTGTTGTGGTCGAGAGGTTAGAGCGTCGGAACTTATTGTGGCGTGAAAGACCCGGGTTCAAATCACGCCAAAAACTCTCTTTTTTTGTATTTGACTGCACTCCCACTAAGAATGTAGACAAGGCCCTATGAGCTCTATAAAATCATTGGGCGGGTAGTTTTGACTCACCAGTTTGTTGTTCATGACCTCGGAAGAGCGCATACATGTCTTTGGATTTCTTTACCAATTTCCGCCACGCCTCCTGCATCTGCCGCACACTCCGCGGAAAGTTGACAATATCTTCCCATGCCCGTCTCTTCGTTCGCCAGGTAACTGTGCTGCTGAATTTCTCTAGAATTTGTTGTTTCCGTTTTCCAACTGCTCTAATTAATTCCATTTGTTGATCCAAAGTAATTTTAGGTGTTTGCGTTAGAGAGATGGTTTGCGATGTTGACCCCTGATTCATTTTTGAATTCGGTTGCGATCGTCTGCGATTTTAACTAAAATTCAACAAGTAATGTGTCAAATATTACAAAACAATTGCCACAGCAAAATGTAAAGAGTAAAAATATACCTTTTATCACATTCCATGCAAGTAAAAGTATGATCTCTTTTATTTCGGTTTTACTACTTTCTCAGACGTTTGACTTGCTGCCTTGCCTGTAGGATTTCGCTCAATCAATACATCCAGAGCTGCTAGTCTTTTTTTTCTTTTTGCTTATTTTGTGGAAGTTTTTTTTTAATTGTCCCAACTGCAGTTTTTATCAGTACTAAATAGGCGTTTACAGTTATTGAACGGAGTCATAGCAAGATCGTTGTATATTTAAAAACACATAAAAATGTAGTTGCTGGGGAAAGGATGCTTGTTTCGGCTCCGTTGGTGTAAAAGCCATACCGATGTTGTTACCTTGGTTTCCTTTTAATGAACATTATGAAACGATTAGATTAGCGCGTTAACTTGCCTTGACTTTTTTTTTCTTCCCGGTGTTTCAAATGAACAGGCGGGATTAACAGTAAAAACAGTGTAAGGCGTAGTAGTGCTAGTGGATGATTCGTAAAAAGGATCACAATTAAAAAGTGAGACACGCGCAAAATTACGCAAAAAAAAAAGTTCCTAGCGCGATTTGAACCCGGAACTTTTCCGCCGCGACGACAAGTACCGACGCTCTAACCTCTCGACCTCAACAGAACGCGCGAGCCGCCGGCGCTGGCGCAGGTATATAAATGTACTGCAACCGCTTTTATCTTGCGTGTTTTTTTTTTTTATTTTGGCTCATATTTACCCTGGCTGGCCGGAACTTTACCTGCCGCTCCTACAGTATAAAGGGGCGGTCAATTGGACTCCAGTTGAAAGTTCCTGCAGTCAGTTTCTGCGAGCGAAATTAAGCTTTTGTGCCTGAAGCGATACCGATTTCTCCACCATTAGGCAGGGACGCTAGGTACTTCATTGTCCCCAAGGAGCAGGTCACGTGACAGAAAAATCCCTCTTGGCCGCAGCCGCAAGATGCGCAAACCGGGCCAGGACAATCTGCTCTTACACAGCTGTATATACAAGGCAGCTTACCATCAACAAACTTTGCAGACTGCCATGGACCTATCCTCGGCCTAGTCGATGCTAGCTTCTGTTCGGCGAGGGCTGCACTGAGTAGAAAGGTGAAAAATGCGCTGTAGATTATGTGAGAGAAACAAACAAAAGCAATCCTAGAATGCACAACTCGCTAGAGGCACTGACAAATAAAAATCAGAGGTTGGGTCAATTATGTTAATGCTATATACTTGAAACGCGTACCATGAGTGCTGGTAAGATATTTGCTGCCTTCAATCTAGATAAGCTTGTAAATTTACATGCCAAATAACAAATAACTTAAAAGCTGAAATATACTTCGATGGAACTACAAAAACCGAAGACTAGCTCTGCAAATATGATGCTATCTAGTACACCATAGATGAGTAGAATCAGATTACAGCGTCCCCCTTACAAAGACCGAAGCAAAACAAGTATAGAGTCTGCCGCGCCACTACAAAGAAACGATGGTATTGTGATCTCATGGAGATCAGAGTTCGGAACAAGTTGGACAGGGTTTGGCACGACAAGTATGCTAATGTCATTATTCATTTTTTGTATATTTACGGTGACAGTGCAGTGAAACAATCCCACACCAGATACTCAGAAAGACAAGCACACGAGCTGAATTTATAACTCTTGTGTATTCGACTACTTCAATCTTCACTTCAACGTCTGGATTGACTTTCCAGAACGTGATAAGCGGAAGAAATAGCACAAAATACAAGAAAAAAAGTGTCGTGTCCGCTCGTGTGTACCAGCATCAGGGACAGAACGAGAAAAACGACGACGACACGGGCGCGTGCGATCCTTGGGGCGATCGGGCGCCATTCACCTCGAACGTTTCCATGTCAAGTATTTCGTGATGTAAACCGATGTAAATGAGCATGTACCGTCATTATTTCAACTAGTAAACATTGGCGACGAGTAGTGGTAGCGAAAACGGAAGTAAGGCATGGCTACAGGAGGAGTGCACGGTGTCATTGAACCCTTCTCGGGCAAGAACTGGGCATCCTGGATCCAGCGTCTCAAGTTTTACTTCGAGGCAAACGACATCAAGCTTGAAAAAAAGAGGCGAGCGCTCCTTCTCACGCTATGTGGCCCCGACACTTTCGATGCAGCGTGCGCGTTGGTCGCGCCGAAGACCCCTGCTGAAGTCAGCTTCGATGACTTGGTGTCTCTGCTCCAGCAGCACTTCGACCCAACACCTTCGGAGCTCTACAGCAGGTACGTCTTCCAACAACGAAATCAACTGCCTAACGAGTCGATCAGCAACTACGTCGCAACTCTCAAAAGATTGTCCGCGGACTGTAACTTTGGAGTACTGCCGACTACGATTGCCGCATCGACGTCGTCGCAAGAAGGGACCACATCTTCCGTTCTCTCCACGAACCCTTCCATGCTGCAACTAGACGTTATGCTTCGGGACAGGTTTGTCTGTGGCGTCCGCAATGAACGCCTGCAACAGCGACTGTTCACCGAGAAAGACCTGACTTTTCAACGAGCCTGGGACATCGCCCTGGCAACGGAAAGTGCGGCCAAACAGCAGGAATCAATCAAAGGAATGTCCAAGCCGCCGGAGATTAACAAAACGTCCACCAGCGCAATCTCGGAAAAAACATCTTACAAGGCAGCAAAAGTGCAACAACGCTGTTGGCGCTGTGATGAACATCACAGCCCGAAAACATGCAGGTTTGCGACAGCCACGTGCCACTACTGCCACAAACAAGGCCACATCAAAAAAGCATGCATTCAAAAGAAGAAAACTTCCAAGAAAGGACTCCAACGTAGCAACCACGTGGACACTGCACGAGCGACTCCACGAGTGAACCATGCTGAGCAACAGGTGTCAACCCTGCATGACCTACACTCAGTAAGATGTGAGGCCATCGCTTCCAAATTCACAGTGATGGTTCACGTGAACAACAAACCAATGACATTTGAAGTGGACTCAGGTGCCGCTTGTACAATGATCAGCATTGACACTTTTCGGGCAACCTGGCCAAGCAGCTCACCGGAGTTGAAACAAGGTGACATTCACCTCACTACCTGGTCCGGCCAGGCACTGCAAGTCTCCGGTGCAACAACGGTGGCTGTTCGCCACAAAGACAAGACGTACCAGCTACCGCTACTTGTGGTTCAAGGCTCTGGATGCAGCTTGCTTGGACGCAACTGGTTCGGAACGCTGGGCATCAGTGTCAGTGGCATCCACCTGACAGGAGGATGTTCCGGTATTACACAACTCCTCCAAGATTTTGATTCGGTGTTCTCCGAAGATATCACGGGCCATGCCGGAGCACTGGTGCACCTGGAGTTGACAGAGGAAGCGAGGCCCAAGTTCCTCAAGGCACGACCTGTTCCGTTTGCCCTCCGTTCTAAAGTCGAAGCGGAAATTGACCGACTTCAGGAGCAAAGGATTTTGGAGCCAACACAACACTCTGACTGGGCTACTCCGTTGGTATTGGTGCGCAAAAAGGACGGGAACCTTCGACTTTGCGGCGACTATCGGAACACCGTGAATGAAGCCACAAAGAAGGCATCTTACCCACTACCTACAACAGAGGACGTCTTGAGCACTCTGCGAGGTGCGACAATTTTCAGCACACTGGACCTGGCGCAGGCGTACCAGCAACTCCACGTGACTTCAGCTACATCAGAAGTACTCACCGTAAACACATTGAAAGGGCTTTACAAGGTAAAGAGACTTCCCTTCGGTGTAGCTGCAGCCCCAGCCATTTTCCAAAGATTCATGGAGAACACTCTGAGTGGACTGCCCGGGGTCTGTGTGTACCTTGACGATATTATCGTCAGTGGCACCACGGAACAGGAGCACAGAGAGCGGCTGACAAGGGTGCTACAACGTCTTCTTCAAGCAAACTTGCGACTGAACAAGACAAAGTGTCGTTTCAGCGTACCGGAGGTACAGTTCCTGGGGCACCGGATTGATGCCAAGGGAATACACAAAACAGAAGACAAGGTACGAGCCATCGTGGAAGCACCAGCGCCAACAAGCAAGCAGACTCTACAGTCATTTCTAGGCCTGCTAGCCTTCTGCGACCGTTTCTTGGAGCAAAGGGCTACAGTAGCATCACCACTGTATGAGTTACTACAGAAGGACAGACCGTGGAAATGGGAAGATTCACATCAGAAACCGTTTGACGAGCTGAAACAGCTGATTTTGAAGAAGACTGTCCTGACACATTATGATGAGACAAAGCCTCTCATCATCTCGTGTGATGCCTCGCCTTATGGCGTCGGTGCAGTGTTGGCGCAGCAAGACAGCTTGGGCAGGGAGGCGCCCATAGCTTTTGCCTCACGAAACGTAAACAGCAGAGCGCAATTACGCTCAACTGGACCGGGAGGGCCTGGCCGTGGTGTTTGCAGCTGACCACTTCCACAAGTACATTGCGGGACGCCATGTGACATTCGTAACTGACCATCAGCCACTACTGGGAAAGAAAAGACAAAAGAAAAGGAAACGACAAAAGAAAAAAACGAAAGAAGTAAACCCTTACAATTCATCCCTCTCCCTCACCACTATCGTTTAGATAGAAAGTGGAGCCCTTTGGTCGACAGCGCTATAGAAGGACTACTTACACACTTGTCCTTCAGATGCCCTAATCTTTGCGGTTTCATTATTTTTCTTGTCAGTGGGTTTCAAATCCTTCCTATTACGGAACGATTTTCAAAATGTCATACGCAACCACAATCCTGACAGTAGATTCTGAAATGTCCAGCGACGACTCGGTGGGTATTATAAAAATGCTCCTTTAAACAATCATTCAAACACCTGCCAGTCTGTCCTACATACTCCTTACTACGCTACTTATGTAGACCAGACTGTCAGGTGTTTAAATGATTGTTTAAAGGAGCATTTTTATAACACCCACCGAGTCCCCACTGGAAATTTGGAAACCCACTGTCCGGATTGTGGTTGTGTAGCACATTTGAAAATTGTTCCGTAATAACTAAGAGTCGAGAACCATTGACAAGAGAAATAATGGAAGCGCAAAGAATAGAGCATCTGAAGAACAAGTGTGTAAGTAGTCCTTCTATAGTGCTGTCGTCCAAAAAGCTCCAATTTCTATCTTAAGGATAGCAGTAAGGGGGAGGGATGACTTGTAAGGGCTTCCTATTTTCGTTTTTTTCTTTTTTCTCTTGTATTTTGTGCTATTTTTCCGCTTATCACGTTCTGGAAAGTCAACGCAGACGTTGAAAAGAAGAACGAAGTAATCGAATACACGAGTTGTAAGTTCAGCGCGTGAGCTTGTCGTCCTGAGTATCTGGTGAGCGATTGTTTCTCTGCGCTGTCACCATAGAATATGGTTCACCAACTCGCCCAAGCATCCATTCTATCATTAGACCCTTTCCGGAATTCAGTCTGGCCACTTTGATCACTATCATCATCATCTGAAAACGGCATATGTGCTATACTAATGGCGGCCTTCTGTTTACTGATGAAGGAAGAAGTTGAAGATGGCTCCTAAGCAGACGACTCGAGGCCTATACATTCTAGATGTTAGCGCGGCGTGAAACAGGAATTGGACGCAAGAGCTGCGTAAAGCGGGTTTCACATGCAGCGGTTTTAGCCCTAGAGCGGCGCGATTTTTGCCGTCGCGGCGCTCTGGCCAGCACCAGCGGTTGAGCGGCACGAGCGCCGCGACGGCAGAAATCGCGCCGCTCTAGGGCCAAAATCGCTGCATGTGAACCAGGCTTTAGTGTTCATTTCTAACTCGGTCCCAGTCAATCTGTTAGTAGCACACACTCGGCTTCAAATCCCCTTGATGTACAGAACTCTATCAAGGCGTCTATGTTGGTTGGCGCTTTTTTCCGACTGGCTGCATTTGTTTCGCCATCGACACTAAAAGAGATTGAAAAATAATTGTAGTGAAGTGCACATTCTCGTTTACCGTTGACCTTTAACAGTGACGATGCCCCATTAAATACTGCAGACCACAGGTTCATTGCCGCCATTAGTATAGTAAAAGATAAACTGCCATTTGAGTCACCAGATGGCACTGAATTCCGGAAAGGGTCTATTTATGCAACATTATAATGACTCTGAAAGTGCGACCACCTACAGGGTGTATTCACGCAAGTCTTGCAAGTGTTGAATTGTAGGTACAGCGCCCTGGTTTTGTCCATGTGCGATATATGACCAAATACCACAGAGACAAAAATCTCTCCGAAAACTAATGGGTGTGGTGGCAAGCGGCAAGAGTGGCACTGTTCACCACTCTTGCCATTTGTTTGTGTTTGTGTGTTGTTACTAACAAGCGCACCAATGGGAAGGCTTCAGCCATTATTGGCAACACTAAATAAAGAAATACAAATACAACACACACAGCAAGACTGGATGGAAGTAGTGACGCACTTCTGTTGGGGTTCTGTGGATATGTCTACAGCGTGTAGTTGGTCATCCATTTCAAAGTTGCGATGCGTCGCTCGCTGTAGATGAGCAATTTAGCCAGTGCAGTACGACTGCTAGCCTGGGGTCTTCAACCTGCACCACGCAGTAGTAATACACGACCGCATGCCGGTACAATGCTCATCCAGATCGAAATGGGCAGAGTGGGGATTGAACCCAGGGTCCCTGGGTTTTGCAGCGCAAGCTTTGGCTCCACATGCTCCAAGCTGGTGTGTGCTAGCCCAGTCGGCCACTGATCCCCCAATGCAAGGCAACGCAACACACTTCTGTTTTAAACTCAGCATTCCGCTTACGAATGAAATGCGCGATTCCCCTACAGGCTTTCATTCCACGTGCGTGGCATCAGAATCGCTAAAGGCCAGCCCATAAATACAGTCTGTGTTAAAAACAATCCTAGCAGCAATAAATTGCTATTATATTGCTCAATATATAAGCACCTTACCATGAACAGCCTTGGCAGTCTTCCATGAAGCCAGGGGTGCTATGTTGCGCTTTTTGGACTCCCAGGAGACTTGGAAGAGGGAAGTGACGTCAACGACTAGAGAAACGCAGATTGGATGTTGACAGAAGAAAACAAAATTAACATCCAATCTGCATTTGCTGCGTTGTTGACGTCACTTCCCTCTCCCTAGTCTCCTGGGAGTCCAAAAAGCGCAACATAGCCCCCCAGGATTTCAGCAGAGGAGACTGTCATTCTGTGTCGTCTCAGGACACTCACATCAGGATGGCGAAAGTGAATGCCAACGTCTGATGGGGAAAGGCTGCAGTAAGTATAAAGATGAAAACACAGATCAGACATATGATAAAAATATCATGGACCAACTTGAAAAAAAGTGCACAAAAAGACAAGGACAAAAAAACAGGAACATGTAGGACACAGACACGTGCACATTCACAACTCGATCTATTGAACACAAAAGAAAAGAAGTAAGAGGATGAGAGAAATCAGAAAGGCTGTGCTCGGAGAATGTGAGCTTCAGGAACCGAGGCGTGAGGCAAAGATGTCAGGTAGATTGTTCTGTGGACACTCTAACAGCCATGCACTAAGGTGGTGAGTTCATTCTCTAATTCTTGCTAAGTACACTGCTCACCCATACTTCATTAAAGGGGCGATGCAACGATTTTTGTATTTTGCGCAAATACCGCTTAGAACGGATCTCTGACGTTAATGACCTGTGAAATACTCGTTCGTTTTTCACCACACGCAATCGAAGTCGCAGAAAAAAAAAAAAAAAACGAGCAGAGTTCACCCCCTCAACTCGAAGCCAGAACAAGCGGCCACGTGATCTGGAGCCGATTATATGCCGCCAATGTTGATCATTGCCATGCGCTGGGGTTGGCAAGGCACAGGACACGCGCTGAGTTCCAGACATTGTTATGGTTCGGCTGTTGTCGTCATTGCAGCGATTGGACACAGGAAACTACCCGAATGCTTCTCGAGCTATCGATTATCACGAGCCCAAATCGAGTGCCCACGCAATGCTCGGGTCCAATCTATGAGCCGCATTCGAATATCGTCACTGGGCGGTACTGCTACCGCCCAGCTACGTCATCAGGTTTTGCGAAGGAGAGTGATTGAATGAAAAATCTCGGTTTTTGTACTCGAAATTACAGCGCAACAAAGGAGTTTCTTGGTCAGTGGCGTTGCGTGCGAGTATCATTGAGTCCCACTAGTGCCAGTAATCTCGTGTAAAGTGAAAAACATTCCAATTGAATATTGTTGCACCAAGTCTCAGCCTGTCAGATGATACGTAGATTGGGATCTAAAGTTTGCATCTTTAACATTTGACTGGACAATAAATTTTTAAAAACTTGTACATAAATACAAAAGTGTAGACGTCTGTTCACCCTCATATTGTTTGTGATAGTACCTGCGCAACTGCGGCAATTTATTTCCTTTTATACTATATTTTCAGTCGCTTATTTCAGTTAGCGCCTGCGGTGGACACATAGCTTGCATATAAGGTTAAACTAGTCACTAAATTCGGTTTCCAGAGTACAGAAATTTCCAAACTCTCTGTCTGAAGCGCGCCAGGCACCGCCATATTGGGTCCATGCACAGACGGAGTAGTGCTGAGCTAGCCGAGCTGTAGCCGTCGGCCAGCCGCAGGAAGGGCCGCTGGACCCAAGATGGTGGCGTTGAATAAACACGATGATAATAGCAACTCACGTGACTGCCGCTGTCCAATGATGCCGCAGCGAACCAGAATCTCATTAGATAGAACGAGTCTATCGTTGGAAAAATTTTTGTGGGTCGCAGAGTGCCTGAGGCTGGTAACACATTGTGTATAAAAAAAGAAAAAGAACAAATGAGTTGCTTCATTACAATTGTAGTGAACAAGCATGCCCTCAAAGCCGGAAGCGGAGCACATTGCTTA
>JABSTQ010001827.1:0-40771 GCA_013358835.2 Ixodes persulcatus | reverse complement strand
CAGTGCACTGGTGACGAAGGGGGTGGCCGTCTGATGTGCGGCTTTCGCCAACCAGAGCGGTAAGAATGAGTCTGAGCCTTGGACAACCAACAACAGAAAGACTTATGTTTGGAAAGACAAGACACTATACAAGCACAAGAACCAAACGAGAGGTAACTTAAAAGGAATGTAAATACAAGAACAGTTCGAAATCGGGCAAATGATTCAATCAGGAGCGTTAACAATTAGAGATTATGAAGTAGAACGGTTAACTAAGAAAGGAAAAAAAAAGTTCGATGCATATGAGAGACAAGAGTCCCACAATATTCACCGACCGGGCCGGACGATGCACCGCTGACGGAGGTGATTCGGCTACCTGTGAAGCGTGGCTTCGTCGTAGGCCAGGCCGTCCGAGACGATCACGGTGATTCGAGACCCGGGAGTACGTTGGAGTCCTCCAGGGCGCGGGTCGCCGATGGTGTGGAGTGCAAACTGGCGGAAGCCGTTGTCACAACACGACGTCCAAACGTAGCTAATTGGTTTCGGCGCGGTTTCTCTTTTTATAACGGTGCCGGCGCGGAGAGAGAGAGAGAGGGGGGAGAGGGAGAGAGAGAGAGAGAGAGAGAGAGAGCACAATTTGTCACCGTTTGCTTATCTGGGTGCACTGTCAGAAGATAGGGGGGAGTCTACTCAGTGAGCAAACAACCCCTCACCGAGACTACAGGGCACTGGTGACGAAGGGGGTGGCCGTCTGGTTGGCGAAAGCCGCACATCAGACGGCCACCCCCTTCGTCACCAGTGCCCTGTAGTCTCGGTGAGGGGTTGTTTGCTCACTGAGTAGACTCCCCCCTATCTTCTGACAGTGCACCCAGATAAGCAAACGGTGACAAATAGCCTGTCCGGCTAGAGATACGGGGGACCGATGTTAGGTCGGAGCCGGCCAGCGAGAGACCAGCGGCAACAGCAACGAGTCGGACACGCGCCACTGTTCGTCGGTGGCTCAGGCGGTGCCAGCCAAAAGTCCGCAGGCGTTCATCGTAGTCAGAGGAAGGGTCGTGACGGGCCAGGATGGTAACGGTCTGTGGAAAACATAATGCATGGGAACAACCATACGATGCGGACGGCTAACGTTTTTCGCTTCTTCTGTACGCAGTTGATGTTCAGCAAATGCCTCCTCCCAACAGTGGATTCAAGTTCTACAAATCTACTCGCAAAACCTGCCACAGCGGCGGGTAAACTGCCAGTCATCAACAAGAACACGCCACTTCGTCTCCCACCGGACACGCCCACCATCCTTCCAAGAACGTTCGAGAGGCCAGCCTCATCATCAGCGACATCCGCGGCGCCACACAATAAGAGGGACCGGCCGATCGCCTACGCTTTCACTGGGCATGGGAACAACCATACGATGCGGACGGCTAACGTTTTTCGCTTCTTCTGTACGCAGGTCAGTAACATCGATTCTTTGTACACTAAAAAATCAAGCGGCGTTTTTCTTTTGGTGTTCCTATGCACACGGGAGTTGTTCTCGATCGTCGGTCAGAGTATAGATGTTGTAAAATTGCTGATGCTATGCGGCGACGTTGAGGTAAACCCCGGTCCGGAAACGCGTAACAAGCAGCTTGACGAAATGTGCAAACTGCTTCAAGATGGTCAGTCTAAACTACTAATAGTTGTAAATGAAATCAAAACAAATCAACAGCAGTTGGAAGACAAAATCACTGACATTTCTAACCGACTCCAGAATGTGGAAACTAAGACTAATGCTCTTGATAGACTGGATTGTGAAGTACGCACTACACATCAAGTTCTAGAAGAAGTTAAAAAAGAAAATGCATTCTTGCGTGTTAAACTTGACGACCTCGAAGATCGGTCTTGGCGAGGCAATCTAATCTTTCATGTCATAGATGACTCGCCCTCAGATACCTGGGCTCAATCTGAGCAAAAAGTACACTCGCTGCTTTCTAATGTCCCTGAGCTGAGCATTTCTGATGAGGGAATCACTCGCGCGCACCGACTTGGGACGTTTTCTCGAAATAAGTGTCGACCAGTAATAGTAAAATGTGTGTCATTCAAAACTAAAGAGAGCATCCTCTTAGCAAAAGCTAAACTAAAAACATGGAACGTCTCCGTCAATGAAGACTTCGCACCAGCCACACATTATGCGCGCCAGAAGTTGTTTGATTTCTCAAAATCTCAGAGTCCCGATAGTATATTTAAGATAAGGTACAACAGGCTTCACCTAAACAAGAAGTGTTACGCCTACTGCAGTACGAGTGACGAAGTTTATGAAATCTCTAGTGCTACCAGTACTACTAATAGGGGTGCCGAGTCACTCCAACCGCAACACGTGCAAGAAACAGCAACGTCATAACAATCGTGCACTCTTTCAGTCAAAGATTCGACGGTGAAAAATGTTTCTGTTTTCTTTACAAATATCCGAAGCGTAATAAAGAAACGCGATGAATTGTGCTCCGTTCTTGATTCTGCTTCTGCCGACATCATTGCGTTGACCGAAACATTGCTATCTAGTAAAATACGTAACGATGAACTTTTTTTTTGTGATAAGCAGTACAAAGTCTATCGGCAAGATAGGGATTCGCGAACGGGCGTAGGCGTGCTAGTTGCAGTTGCTGATTACATTGAGTCATCTCATATTAACTTAGCATCTAGCTTATAAATTGTGTGTGTACGTTTCCAACTAAGTCACAGAAACATTGTTGTCTGTGCATGTTACCGCCCACCTACCTTAACAATGAATTTTGTGGAGTTATTACATGATACATTTAGCAGGATTGTATCAAGGTTTCCCAACTCGCAGCTATTTATTTTTGGCCATTTTAACTACCCAAATATTAACTGGTCACAAGATATTCCTACTTGCGTGCCTTATTCTTCTGAAAGCAACGATTTCCTAAATCTCTGTGCAGATTTTAATCTTTCGCAATTAGTAACCGAACCCGCGAGAATTACGTCCTCAGCAGCCAACGTCCTTGATCTTATTTTAACTACGTCTAAGGACCTCGTAGAGAAGATTTCTTATCTTCCAGGTCTTAGTGACCATTTAGCCTTGCATTTTGTCCTGAAAATTCCCAAGAACAATTCTGCTGGGTATGTCAAACACATCCGTGATTACGCTAGAACCGACTTTGAATCCATACACCGCGAGCTATGTACATTCATGGACTCTTATATGCAGAATTTTTCAGAGCGATCGGTTGAAGACAATTGGTGTCTGTTCAAAGATAAGATTACGTCATTGATCACCAACTACATTCCCTTTCGTGTTGTCAAATCAAACTCGAAATCACCTTGGTATAATACGACTTTAAAAAGGCTGTCTAATAAGAAAAAGCGCTTGTTTCGAGCAGCTAAATCATCAATGTCTCCTGATCGCTGGACCGCGTACCATTCGGCAGCTGAAGTATACAAATCGGCCGTCAATGAAACTAAAAATAACTTCTCCAGCGTAAAATTACCTTCAATGCTCACTAACAATCCAAGGCAGTTTTGGAACTTAGTCAACCTTGCCGACAAACATTTAATACAACTTAAAAATTCAGGCGGAGAGGTGATTTCCGGTGAAGATTGCGCTATGACTTTCAACGAATGTTTCATTAGTCTCTTTAGTGATCTCTTAAGTGCCAACCATCCCATACTACCATCTTCTGATTTTTTGCCCATGTTACCAATTGTGTTTGATCCACCCGGTATTGTTAAAATTATTGAAAACCTAAAGCTGTCATCGGCATCAGGTGTCGACGAGATAAACGCGAAATTTCTAAAAAATACCAAAATGTACTCCTCGATCATCTTGTCATCTTTGTTCCAACAATCACTTGATCATGGCGTCTTACCTCAGGACTGGAAAGTAGGGAAGGTTGTTCCAATTCACAAAGCTGGTGACCGTTTCTCCCCTTTAAATTACAGGCCAATATCTCTTACTAGCGTACTCTGCAAAATTATGGAGCACATAATTTCTTCACAACTCTCGCGTTTCCTGGAGTGCAACTCCTTCTTTAGCTCTTTTCAACATGGATTCCGCAAATCTTTCTCGTGCGATACTCAGCTCTTGGTTTTCACCCACAACCTCCACTCGGCTCTGGACCGTGGATCTCAGACTGACTGCATCTTTCTGGACTTTGCAAAGGCTTTCGATAAGGTAACGCATAAACTACTACTATACAAACTTAGCCTACTCAGTATTGATCCATATATCTTATCTTGGTTAGAGTGTTTCCTCACTAACAGATCGCAATTTGTAACTGTTAATAAGAAAAACTCGTCACCGTCCCTCGTTGAGTCCGGTGTACCACAGGGTTCTGTCCTAGGCCCCCTCTTATTCTTAATATATATAAATGACCTACCTACTAGCATTTCCTCCTCCATAAGCGTATTTGCGGATGATTGCGTTGTTTACCGTGAAATTACTAATCACTCTGACGTCCACATAATTCAATCTGATTTAAATGCAATTTCTTCCTGGTGTGATGCTTGGCACATGAAACTAAACATTATGAAATGTAAGACAATGAGGATTTCCCGCAAAGCAGCGCTCTGTCCTAACTACTTCCTATCAAATAACCTTCTTGAAAACGTATCAACTTACAAATATCTAGGTGTTCATATCTCTTCTGACCTATCATGGAAAACTCACACCGAATATATCGTTAATAACAGTAACCGCATGCTTGGATATCTAAGACGTAACTTTTCTCTAGCTCCCTCATCATTGAAATTACTACTTTATAAAACATTGGTGCGACCAAAACTTGAATATGCATGCTCGGTCTGGGATCCCGGTGCAGAAAGCCTCATATCAGCGCTTGAAGCCATTCAAAACCGGTCAGCACGTTTTACATTATCAAACTACCATCGTACATCAAGCGTCACATCCATGAAAGCTAGTCTCTCACTGCCTCTTCTTTCCACTCGTCGCACTATCTCCCGTCTCTGTTTATTTCATAAAATTTATTATGCCAATTCACTCTTGAAAGAGCAACTAATCAGTGCCCCCATCTACGTATCCTCTCGCCTCGATCACTGCTGCTAAGTTGGTATACCCACTTCCCTCTCAAATTCTTTTTTCAAATCTTTCATCCCAAAAACATCTCGTGAATGGAACGGCCTTCCCTCACCCATTGCGATCATTGGCGATTTTGTTCTCTTTAAAGAAGCACTAACAAGTTACTATTCATGATCTGTGCCGGACTAACCATTTTCAGCGTTTTTGTACTTCCGTTGCCCACCCCCTCTGTAATGCTTCGGCCCTGAGGGTATAATAAATAAATAAATAAATAAATAAATAATGCATTTGCTTCACAGTTCAGGGTACGTATACATAACGAAGCACAGCAAGCGTCGGCTGGGCGCGGGCGACACGCAGATTCCAGCTCTGATGACTGATAAATAGAAACCACCATGCTCCCTGATACCCGACCGTCAACCCCGCTACAGTCACGTGATGTGGTCACGTGGGCTTCATAAGTGAGGAGTGTAAGGAGGAAAATGAGAAAGAGGCAAGGCGTCAAGGGAGCATGGCTTGTGGAGGCTACGCGGCTGGCGTCATGCCCTCTCCTAGTCTTCTGTTCTCCACGGCGGCCACGGTCGGCCATCTTTTTGGTAGAGTTATATCATCTCTAGCCATCATAGTAATATGGCGGACAGCGCAATGGCGGCAGGCTGCCATAAAATAGCCGTAGATCTAGAACACTGTACCGTGGGTGATATTTCGTGCATGATTGAAGTTGTTCGACGAAGCAGATTCTTGAAACCCGGCGTAAACGGTAGCCTCGTCTTTGAGGACCCGGCGAAAGTTCTACGAAAGCGCAGCACCGGGGGAAAGCAGCGCAGCTCGCATCGAAAGCAGACTACGTACCGGCGTCTGCTTTCGATGCTTTTTTCGATGCGACTTTCGATGCGTGCTGTGCTGCCAACGTTACTAAAACACTCAGTTGGGAAACTTGCCGTCGAAACCTGGGCACCTGGGCCGCTGGCGTCCACCAAGACCTAGCTAAATACAACAACAGCGCCACTCTTTATCATTTGTCTGTACTGTGGTCACCTTGAGCTTTTAAAAAGCATGTTTTTGCGTAAAAACAATCGGAAAAGACTCTTTTTGTATAAAATTTATTGGAGTTTAGTACAAAATGAAGGGCGCGTGATGTTTTTAAAATCTTTAGTTTGCAAGTTTTTGCGGCACAATTAATATTGTTTTTATACAACCATGCCTCAGAGGTGCTTTCAGGTAGCGCGTCCCGACCTAGGTGCATTTTAACTTCGGTAGGAAGACGCGGCGCGGCCGCCGGGGAGAGGGGGGTGGCACCCCTGTAACCTCTTTCGCTGTATCTGTTTCGGCGCAAGAATGGCCGATTAAAGCCAAAATAGGAGTAACCTGCGGTTCCTTGAGTGGCCGCTGCGGGAGAAGTGGCGGCGTTGTGTTGCCATTAGCTCGGTTCGCGAGGACAGATCGGGGTCACTTTTTCAGAGCAGTCTCTATGGCAGTTTCCTAACTGAGTGGTTTAGTAACGTTGTGTGCTACTTTTCCCCGGTGCTGCGCGATTTCGTGAAACTTTCACCGGGTCCTTAAAGACCGGGCTACCGTTCACGCCGGGTTTTAAAAACATGTTTCGTCAAACAATTTCAATCAATCACGGATTATCACCCACGCTATTTTGATGGCAGCCTGCCACCACAACTGCCAAAACGCCGTCTGCCGTGGATGGATGATGGTGGCTGCTAAGTGGCTTCAGCAGCTGTATTTTGGCTAGAGGTGATATAACTCTACCAAAAAGATGGCCGCCAGTGACTGCATTCGCGGAGCGGGCAAACGTGATCCAGCAATTGTCATTGAGATCAGTGGGTCGACCCAACGCCGGCCTAAGGTGTACCCCTGTCTATGGGGCAAGGAGGTTAAAAGTACTAGGAGAGAGCACGTTGCAATATTGGTGAAGCCTAGTCATAAAAAGTTTAAACGATGTTGTGGCCAACGTGACCGTAGATCTCTCTGGCAATTGGTCCGCGTGACATGTCACGTGTTAGATGGGTGATTGCATGTAAAAGGATTCCTTGCAGGCTTGCGCGCGCTATGTCCGGTAGGTTTTATTAGATCAAAGGCTAGACGTGAAGCAAGCAGCTCCGTCAGGTAGGTTTTATCAGATCAAAGGCGTGAAGACGTGAAGCAAGCAAGCGCTGGCAAGCGTTTGAGGCGGGCGGTCGGGCGGTTCAGAAAACGAAAGACCGGCCTGCCGCCGGGACGCTGATTTCCGCCGGCTACGGGATGGGCGCCTGTAGCGTGGTCGGCTGCCACAATCGAACTGGCCTTTCCTCGGCGGGAGTTACCTTTCACCGGTAAGCCGGTACGTTACCCAAAACACGCCAACAGGCAATCGTTACAGCGTTGACGTTCCACGTTGAATACTATCAAGGTTCAAGGTGTTTATTGGCACAACTTCCACACAGCCGAGTGTCTGAGGCAGCCAAAAGACAGAAGCTCGTACAACCAAGTGCTGGCTGCCTCCTCGGCTGTGTGTCAACAGGTGAAATGCTGAAGATGATTATACAAACGAAAGGGAGGGAGAAATGCTAGTTACACAAAGTTACTGAGCTCGGAGGGCACGCGACGCAGTCCTGCTAAAGTCGCGGAGTTCGTCCCCACTCCCGGGCAGGGGCGGGCACGTACGCTCTGTAAAGACAGGTACTAGCTCACCGCGAAGGGGAACAGTGAAGCTTCGTGTCGCCGGGTGCAGGTGCGGATAGGGATAGGACAGCCTGTCCGGCTAGAGATACGGGGAACCGATGCTATACTTCGTTTCACCTTATGTGCGAGCGAAGGCAAAGCTGGAAGCGCGAGCACGAAAGCTCCATGCATTCAGGCTTTGCTCGAGCGCGCGAGCTGGGGAGAAACGAAAAAAGCGCTGGTCTCGCGCCTCTAGCTTTGGCTTTGCTCGCAGATAGGGTGAGCCGGCCAGCGAGGGGCCAGCGGCAACAGCAACGAGTCGGACACGCGCCACTGTTCGTCGGTGGCTCGGGCGGTGCCAGCCAAAGGTCCGCAGGAGTTCATCGTAGTCAGAGGAATGGTCGTGGCGGGCCAGGATGGTAACGGTCTGTAGAAAACATAATGCATTTGCTTCATAGTTGAGGGTACATAACGAAGCGCAGCAAGCGTAGAATCGGTCGGCTGGGCGCGGGCGACACGCAGTTTCCAGCTCTGATGACTGATAAATAGAAACCACCATGCTCCCTGTTACCCGCAACCGTCAATCACGCTACAGTCACGTGATGTGGTCACGTGGGCTTGATAAGTGAGGAGTGTAATGGCGCATTCACACAGCGGAAAGACGCGCGTCGTGGGTTGAATTTTTTGCTTATTTTTGTATTGAAAAAAGTCGCGCGCCGAGGAGGACGACGCAGGGAGACGACGCCTTGGAACCCCATTTTTCCCTCGACGCGCGCTTGAGCCAATCAGCGGGCATCCAGACGTGACGTGTCGCCCTTTTCCGGTTAGGACATGTTTTCGCTGTTTTTATTTTCGACCCACAATGAAGGCGAAAAGGCAGAGGGGTCGGGGGATTCGTGCACTCGTCAAAGTTGGCTGGAAGCATTTCAGCGTGAAAAGAAGCAAGCCGATTGGAACATCTGACTGTGAGCAGTGTTTTATGTGCGTGTACGACGCCGTGAAACTACTCTTCATCGCTTGCGCGAAGGCTGCCACCGAAGTTCGCGGCGTGTTCCGAGCCGACCTCCGACTGTGCGGGAGCGAGCACTACCAATGTGTTGTGTAGTCTTTGTGTGCACCCACCACTACGGAATACAACAGTTCTCCATCGAAAACACTCTCGCACAAGCTGTGTGCAGTGTTAAAGGTACGGACGCGAAGGCTCTGGGACTCGCCGGCGTAGCACCGTGCTTTGTTTGCACAAAGACGCGGCAAAAGAGCACCTTCTGAAGCTGCTCGTTGGAGTCCGTGCCTTTCGCCAATGCTGCATATAACCGGAGTGTAAACGTATATGTAATAATCGCCGTTGTCTATTCAGTGAAGACGGTTGTCTCCCACCGCATATGCAATCGCGAAGGCAAGGCAACACTCGTGCGAAGCAGACGAATAAAAAAATTCCGTGTTCTCTCGACAAACGCGAGATTCCCCGAGAAGACGCCGCCGTCGGGTGGCCCTGTGTGACTGCTTCGTATTTTACGACGCCGGCGTCGACGTCGAGCGCAACGCGCGTCTTTTGCTCAGTGTGAATGCGCCTTAAAGGGGTTATGACACGCCACAAATAAAATGTGAGATAACTTTACTGCTAGGACCCATTGTATGTTCCTATAATCCTGCTTAATTCGTTTTGAAAACGGCACGATAGTTTCGTGGGTAAATCGATTTATACGCGGGTCCCTCGGAGGGGCAGAACCGGGCGGAGCTGGGGGCTGGTGACGTAGCCAGCCTCCAGCGCGGCGTCCCCTTGCACGCACTCACAGACTTGGCTCTCTTGGCGTCTCGAGCCTCAGCTTCCTCGTTTACCTTCCACGTTTCGAGCATGCGGTCCGTGACGATTACGTCGACGGCATCGCTCGCCTTGTCAAAGTGTTCGACATTGATCGCAGCAGCGATGAGTGATTGCTATCAAGAGATGTTGGAAGCTGTTCATTTTGACTGCGCCCCGCTGGCGATCGGCTCCAGCGACGACGAGTTACGGACGTACCCGCCGTGGTCACCGTCGTTCGGGGATATCTCGCAGGTGCATGCAGGGTTGAAGGTCAACGGGCTGGGGGCGAGAGCGAGAGCGAGAATAGCTTTCGGGTTACCGAGTTGCGTGAGCGGTTTTGTTCGTACCGCGGCCCGCGGCGAGGAGAGCTTGGGCGATCATGAGGGCGCCTAAAATGAGAGAGCGTTCATGGTCTCGTGGTTTATGGACGCCATGGTGTGACTAACTTGGGCAGTGTTGCCTGGTCGCCAGATGAAAATTATAAAAATTCGTAAATTGAATATTGCAGTTACCAGAGCTCTAAAAATCGCGTAACTTGGTGTATATGCTAAGTAGCATATGAGCATTCCATTTCAAGAATAATCTATCCGTTTAATTTCCGTGTCATAACCCCTTTAAGGAGGAAAATGAGAAAGAGGCGAGGCGTCAAGGGAGCATGGCTTGTGGAAGCTGCGTGGCTGACGTCATGCCCTCTCCTAGTCTTCTATTCTCCATGCTATGGGGGCAGCAGGGGGATGGCATCACGTGACTTTTTTGAATCCTAGTCATAAAAAAAGTCGGCCCGGAAGTGCGCCGGTTGGCGGTGTACTATAAAATTCTACCTCGTTCGGTGGGATTTACTAGTTTCGGAGCCGTCGAAACTGACAGGCCGAATTAAGACGGCGAGTTAGGCTAGTTGGTCCTGTCTGCATCTAATTCTAGCTCGTATCCCTGTTGCTTTGGCGTTTAAAGGGACCATGAAATGACCTTTTTACTTTTGCCAGATAACTTTTACATTAAACCGTCAATATTCACTGAATGCCGAACAGGCATTCGTTTTCGTCTCGGTTTATTAACTTCTACACAAACAATTAATGAAATATCGACTCTTTCTTTCCCTCCAACTGACCGCAAAACAAGCTGCGGCGTAATTTTGACGGTCGTGACGTACCCTGTTTCCGGAACCGGAAGCTCTCTCGGCAGTAGGAGATGGGAGCGTTAGCGGCGGCGAGTTGGCGGTGTGCCGGTAGGTTTTACTGCGCTGATGGCGCTGATGTCACCGACGTATTTTCGGAATCGGCGCCTCTCATCGCCGCGATAGGCATGGACACATCGCAGCTGAGCGAAATTCAATGGGATATGTTGCGTTAGAGCGACAGCATGGGACTAGTCCCATACGCCGGTATGCCTGTTGGGAAGTGCGGCGAGTCTTCCGGTGAAGACTCCAGCCCAACTGTCATTGTTGGTAAAAGGCGGCCCGTGTCAGTCATTTGCAAAGCGACGTAGATGGAAACAAATTGCCGCGGCGTTTTTCGCGGCCTCGGAGATGCAGGAGCGAGCCGACGTTAAAAAAACATACGTTTGAACTACGACGGTCTCAGCAAGAGCCAGCTAGGTATAATACCTGTTCACACTCGGAGCGGACGCGCGCGTTTGATGGAAGTGCTGTATTCGCGCTGTTGGTAAGCGCTTCGGGACCGATCGTTTACGATCGCAACTCGATACTGACGTGACACTCGGCAATGGAAGGTTGGACTGGCATTGCACGTAGCTCCCACGAACTGTTATAGCTCGACAGTGACGTGCAGTCGTGTCAGAATAAAAAAAGGCATACTAATAACAGAGTGTACATACCGTGTTACGAAGGTAATCCATACGGCGTTTATTTGAGCTCTCCCAGGCGAAAATTTCCAACTGGGACCAATTGGTCCCAGTTGCAACTGGTTTATGGAACAATTCCCAGTTGCAACTGGTCCCAGTTGGAGTTGTCCAACTGGTCCCAGTTGGAGTTGGTCCCAGCTGGAATTGGTCTCAGTTACAACTGGTCCCAGTTACAACTGGTCCCAGTTACCGCTGGTGCCAACTCCAGCAACAGTGAAACACGGCACAAAACGGAAGGTTGACAAGGCTTTATTGTCAAAAACTTGGAGAATAAAACTAAATAGTAGATTCGGTGACGTACACGCTCCGCTTCAATCGTCGCAAGTCACTTGCTTGCGACGACTGAATCGCTTTTTCAGAGGTAGTATCCGTGAGATGAAGGAAGATCGGCCGCTGGCGTCCATTAGTGAAGACGTCCTCAGCTTCTCTCTCCATCGCGTGAAGAAAGGTGCTCACCCGTGTTCCCGCGTTGCGCAGGTGAAGTCCTGATATCCCAGGAGTAAATATGGTAGTTGGGACCAGCTATATTCCCAGCTGAGCTGGTTTATGGTGAAATTCCCAACCCAGTTGGAAATGCAGCTGGGCCCAGCTGGTAATTTTGCCGAAAACCAGCTCTGCTGGGACCAACTGCAGCTAATCCCAGCTGGGACCAACTGCTGCTGGTCCCAGCTGGGACCAACTGCAGTTGGTCCCAGCCGGGACCAACTGCAGTTGGTCGAAGCTGGAAATGTGGCCAGAAGCCAGTTCAGCTGGTTTTAGCCATTGTTGGCAGCTCACCCGCCACCGTCAGTGACAGCTGTATGGTATGGACACAATGCATGGAAATGTCACTTTATTTCAAGGTTTATAGCCTTGTGCCTAGAGCTTCTTCTTCAGAGATCTCTCTTGGGAACGCCTTGCGTCTTGGCACTTCTCCCTGAGCAAGTTGCCTATGTCGGCAACTACCGCAGCTGCTGCTGCAGACTGTTTTGTCCGGTCTCCCCAGAAGGAAATTGCAGCTAGAAAAAAATGTTGTGTAATTGTTAGCAGTATATATATGTTTTGAGGGCTAACCATACTTTGGGCAGCCTTATAGGCAAAAAGTAAAATGCCACGACTCGTAAATGAGTGTCAATTCAACCGAGGACGAGGTGTGCTTTTATGCGCACAAAATTTGTTCTGCCAAAAGCAGGAAATGCGACAGTCAATGGCACCGCCTTAGATAATAAGTGCCTTTGGTGTTTGGCTACAATACTGAACAACAAGATGAAACAGGCACACAATATATACCCAAATTGACATTTCAATTTCCCCACGGAGGATTGGCCTAAACCAGCTCACCCTGAACAACGTCGATCTTCTCAGGTGTTAAAGGAGGCTTCGCTGGCTCTCCGGCTGCTCGCTTCTGGGGACATGTGGTCCCTGTCACGCTCCTTGTAGCAAGTACAGCGTTTGTCCAAATTGCTTGGGCAGTTTCTTTGCCAACAATTGTTGGTTTTTTACCCTGAAATATTTTCGCAGCCTGGCCACTGGAAATAACTATCCCCTTGGTCAGGTGGAACTAGAAAGTATAAAACATATTGTGAGCGCAACATTTATATATTACATACAGTAATTAAATGTTGCTACAATAGAAGAGGAATAGGAGCAAGCTTTCTCCATGTTTCTGGCCATCAATTAAAGGGGTATACTAATTTGGGAAACCATACAAGTTTTTTCATTCACTTCATTTGCATGTAAGAACTACCCCAAGCAAGTGTCACTGTCGTGAAACAGATAAAGTTGTTTTATCTTCATTTTAAATTTGATTCTGTGATTTCACTAGATATATACTTGCCAATCGAATAAACAATTTTGGCATCCAATATTCAAGGAAAATCAGCAGCATTGCATTATGCAGAGAACAAAAATAGATATAAAAATATACATTCACTTCTTGTATGTTTTGCACCCATTTTAGCAGAGGTGCAAGAACACTGTCTATGTTCTTATTATGCTTGGCATTTAGGAGATAAACGGGGCTTATCTCCACAGCCAACAATGTGTACATCAAAGATGTGTATGTCATCACAACAAAAGGAGCAGGTTTAAGACCTTACTGCACAATATGCTTGCACATGTAGCAATTACAGTTAAAAATAAGGGGAAGCTCTTACAGTTGCATCAGGAAGGTGTGTGAATGCCGGAGGAACTGAAATAGAAAAATCATCCATACTAAAAATGAGGTAGATCTTTTGGTGAGCAGGCCGATACCAGATACTTCCAACATCTCTGCCAGTGTCTTCATAAAATAGTAATTTCATAGACACATATGTAGTTTTTATGTAGTAGCATACAAGTTATGTTGATCCGTACTGTTAATTAAAGTCACTTCAAACATAGTATGCTTTCCTAAGTACTCTTGGTAATTTATGCACTTACCGGGGCCAGGGCTCCTTGCAGCAACTGCTTCAATTCCGGCAGGAACTGCAGGTCCTGCACTCACTTGGCAAGCACCAAGGGGGGGACCTTGTGACAGAACAGTGTCAGTATAAGTTGGTTGCTTCAAAGCATTCATCTCAGCAGTTGATGCACTTACGCAGTGCAGGACTGTTCTTGGTAGCTGCTGCAGTGCTTGGACAAGTTGCAGGTACTGCACTTTGGTGGAGGACACCAGGATCACACCTTGTGGCAGGATATGTCGTGCCTGCAAAACATGTTAAAGTAAACTACGATGCGATACTAGGACAGAAACAAGAGGGACACCGGAATGCAGAGCTGACTTCCAAATACTTTTAATAGCTGGACACTAACATATATATAGCAAATAGACAAGTTCTATCTATTTGCTAAACAAGTCCATACAATTGCTGGCAAAAACTGAAGCCGGTTGTACAAAATCGATTGTATGCTGGACAGCATTTGATATACTTAAGAGATGCTGGACCAAAATTTGCATCTTCAGAAAACAAGCCAGGAGCGATAGGTGGGACGCAACAAACACCATAACATCACTCACACAGCGATATCTCAAACGGATGACCTATATTTTTTATTATAGGAAGGGCACGGTTGAACGAGGCCGAAGAGACTTTTCACCATTGTGATTCTTATTCCCTCTCTTCACTTCGCCATCTTGAGGAAGTGAACCGGAGCGAAGATGAGAGACACAACGCGACTTTTCAGACCCTTTTTACGCAAGGGTAGTTTTATCTCCCGCATCAACCAGATACTTCCAACATCTGTGCCGGTGCCTTCATAAAATAGTAATTTCATAGACACATATGTAGTTTTTATGTAGTGGCATATACAAGTTATGTTGATCTGTACTGTTAATTAAAGTCACTTCAAACATGGTATGCTTTCCTAAGGTACTCTTGGTAGTTTATGCACTTACCGGGGGCAGGGCTCTTTGCAGCAACTGCTTCAATTCCGGCAGGAACTGCAGGTCCTGCACTCACTTGGCAAGCACCAAGGGGGGGACCTTGTGACAGAACAGTGTCAGTATAAGTTGGTTGCTTCAAAGCATTCATCTCAGCAGTTGATGCACTTACGCAGTGCAGGACTGTTCTTGGTAGCTGCTGCAGGTACTGCACTTTGGTGGAGGACACCAGGATCACACCTCGTGGCAGGATATGTCGTGCCTGTAAAAATAAAGGGTACACATGCACTTCAAACTACACCTGCTGTAAACAAAAGCAGCTTCAGACATTCAAGAAGCATAAAAGGGCTTACAAGGCAGTGATTCAGCTTGTTGGGCTGCTCCCCGCATGATGGCATCTGCTGCCGTGTCGGTGCATACAGCCACAGCTGTTAAAGTTGAAAATTCAACAAATGTTTAATACATATGCATCATATATTTACATCATGTATCTTTCACGAGAACCCCAATATGACAGTTAAGACTTACCTTCACTGTGCTGCTCCGCCAGATCATATTGAGCTTCTGCAAGATCCTCAACTGCAACATTTGATAACATTGAATGAAACTAGATCAGCTGTTTAAAGTACAGCTTCTTTTATTTGTCTCCCCATATTTTATACATTTAGTCGCACCATTTACAACATGAGCTCACATTTGAAAGGTGGATGCCATGAACCAAGCTTGCCATTTATATTGTTTTATGCAGGACTCACAAAACTGTGGTATTTGCAGGATCAAACTTACCTTCATCTCGCCTGAAATATTGGCACTCGCTGCTTTTTTCACCTGAAAAGTAATACTTAATTGTAGTGCTTATAATTAAAATGATCCACCTTAGCCGTTCGTCTTACACAAGCCCATGAAGCACAATTTTTTTACGCAGACATGTGCTAGTTGTAACTGGCAGAATTTGTGAAATGCACTGTCCTAGTGCTAAACTTTTAGCAAAAATCTGCATAAAAGCATATATGAATTTGGAAATGTTTGAACACTATATGCAGTATAATTAAAAAAGCACATTCAACAGCTGCACATTAGCTGAAGAAAGGCAAGACAGTAGTAAACATTCCTGAATGTAGAGACAAGCCTACGAGTTGGCAGAGTAATTTTTCATTTGAACAATTGTAGCATAGCTGCACCTCTAGGATGTTCTTACATTGAAATATTTTGCTTTCTAAGCAGCGCTGCAGTGAGGACACCTGCTCCATCAAAAATTTCTTGTCCTCTTCGAGCCGTCTTGCTTTTGTTTTCCAGGCACGAGTCTCTGCTTGTGCTTGGCGCAGCTCTGTCTTTGAGCACAGGGAGTCGTCTTCATCTGAAGAACTGACTGACTCCTGCCACAACCTTTTTGGGACCTGAAAAGTAAAACGTTTAACGTCAGGCTTCCCGCATCGTTAAAGACAGAAGAAATGCTGAGCTATTACTTACAGACTGTGCCCGATGAGTTCGCTCAGAAGGCCCTGCCTTAGTGCTTTTGTGGGCTTGATGTAAATGTTTTTCCAATATTTCGCTGTACACAGCATTCTTCGAAGCTGTTCGCAGCTGTTTTTGTCTCTGTGACACCTGGCACGTAAGAAACGTACAACAATGTTTGAGGCAGGTATGTGCATAAATTCTTAATCACCTTTATGGCACATATTTTCAAAAGATTAACACCGAGTTTGTAAAAATTGATTAGTGAGAGTCAGCCCATGCTGTTTCTTGGAATACTTAAATTCTGCATTAATTAGCGCTGAGTTCAAAGAAGAATACCAGAGTTCACAGTTAAGTGCTGTATACAAATACATCAAAGTTGCATGCTTACCTTCTTCTGTTGCGTTTTTTTGCTTGGAACATCTTCGTCGGAGCTTTCCTCTAATCTTGCTTTTGGAAAAGCGATCCTCTTCGACTCCTTTTTTTTAGAGAGCTCCTCCTCGGTTTCTGTAGGTAAAGCAGCGATTCAAAAATGATTTCCTTATAGGTCATGATTAACCGAAGTATGCCTCTCTTTCCAAAAAGTACTGGCTGACTATGCAATCTGAATTCACTAACATGGATGCAGTGAGGTTCGAAGCTGATAGTGATGCTATTAGTTAAAAATTATTTTTTGTTTATAGCATTAGAACACATGGCACCTATACTGGCTTGCATGAGACATCATATCCGTCCTCCTTGCTGATGGCAGAAACCTGCCGTGAGTGCAGGGGAAGCTGCACTCACTCCTTTCCGCTCGCATCGTAATGTTTGTTTCCTGTTTGTAGAATAAGTACAAATAAAGGCTACGCTTGAGGAAGTTTTGCCACCAGAGGAGGACCAAATTACGTCAGTGCAACCTATCTATACTGTGTGCAGATCACATACACACATGCCCTCAACCGTTTTTCAGCAGCTATAGTCACAGCTTTCGCAATTATTCATGATACACGCGCCGTCGGGCGGCACTCTACGCGCTTGTAGGCGCGCGAGTGGCCGTCGGACGGCACTCTAGACACAGCCAAAAAGAAATATAAATATCGCCAAATGCGTCAACAAAACAATGTTCGAGAAAAAAAAAAAGTAACTCTGCACTGGGGATTGAACCCGGGACCGCTTGTTCATGAGGCAGACATCTTTCCAGTAAGCTACACTACTTTTTTTTTTTTTTTTATTTATTGCCTGTTTAACATTGGTGGCATACATAGTTATAAAGACAGACTAAAAAGTTAAAACCATCAGCCTTCCTGGCTAATGTCACAGCTAGAAGTCTTTGATGGAGGACAAGTCCTCCAGAAGTGGCAGCCACTCAGGTTGAGGCTGCTGCGCCCTGTACAGCTCCTTAAGGAAACACATGTGTTCTACAAAATACTTATACACCGGCCGCACATCGATATCAGCATGACGTACCGCCATACGGCATCGCCATATACTGTGCAGTCCCATGAGCATGAACATATCATAAGGTACAGAAGCGGCTTCTACAGACAGGAACCGAATGCCATGGGACGTTAACGGGAGGTCTTTTTTATAGTCCTTTGAAGGACGTCCCAAAAAAACACTGCGTCCCAGCAGTCCAGGAACACATGTTCAATGGTCTCTGGCTTTTTGCACAATAAGCAGTTTTCTGACCATGCTACTGGTATGCCCTTTTCAACTAACCAAGCTTTTACAGGTAGCGATCCGCTATGTAACTTAAAGAAAAAGGTTTTCGTGCATGCGGGAATTACCATTTTCTTGACTCGTTTTAGAACATCCTGCCCTGTGCCTGCACTGTACAGCGATCGATACAGGGGTGTGGGAAAAAGCAACTCGATCAGGTCCCTCGACAACCGCTTGCGTGAAACGACAGACAAATATTCTAATGAAAAACGAGTTGCCAAAAACCGATAGGCCCCAATAACTTCCTTCAAATAACCCTGGACACCAAAGCTGATTTCATCACTCGTCGCTACTATAAACTCGGGCAGCAGATTGCGCAGTCTTACCTGAATTACAGTGCGTAAAAAAGGTCTCTCTGATCTCGAAGAAAAAGGAACCTGTTGACCAGCTGTCTAATAAACAAATGCGAAAGACCGAGACCGCCGGACTTGACTCGACGAAAGAGATTTGATCGACTTGATCTTTCCCACGCCGAGCACCAAATAAAAACTGCAAATACCCGATGCATGCGCTGAATATTGATCCGTGAACAATGCAAAACTTGCAAGACATACCACAGCTTGGCAGCGAAAAAAATGTTGCACACAGTTGCACGCGAAAAAATGGACAAGCACTTCCCTCCCCACTTCAGAGTCTTTGCACGAAGAGATTCAGTTTCATCGTGCCAGTACTGGTCGCTGGTGCGATAATGTTCCAAAGGCACTCCGAGATAACGCCCCGGCGTGAAGGACCATACAATGCCCTCAAACACAGTCGGCACGGAGGGCCAATTACCGTGCCAAAAACCGGTACACTTGTGCCAGTTTACCGCGCTACACGTGTGCTCACAAAAGCTTTTAGTTACCTCAACTGCTCTTCGAACACTTTCTTCGTCGACACAAAAAATAGCCACGTCATCTGCGTAAGACAGAATGCGCACTTCGGTAGCTTGCAGCCTAAACCCACGCACATGACTGTCATTGATAATGCTTAAGCAAAAAGGTTCAATAAAAATACAAAAAAGTAACGGCGAGAGTGGACAACCCTGTCTCACTGACGAAAAAAGCCTAATACGCTCACTGACACGTTTGTTGACAACAAGGCTGGTGGCACAGTTTTTATATGCCATCCGCACACCATCGCATAAAACGGAACCCAGATTCACATGCTTTAAAATAGAAAAAAGAATTTCGTGAGACACGCGGTCAAAAGCTTTCTCTAGATCGACCTGCAACAATGCCACCTTACGGTCCAAACTATCACAGCATTCTAAAATACTACGTGCAACATGAATGTTTGTAACAATACTTCTTCCCTTGATACCACACGTCTGGTGTGGGCCGACAATAATATCTATTACACTTTGTAACCTGTCAGCAAGAATTTTCATGAAAATCTTATAATCAACATTCGTCAAAGTTATTGGACGATAAGAACCAACGAGACGTAGTTTTTCGCGATCATCACTTTTCGGAATAAAAATGGTGTGCGTGTACAAAAAAGATGGAGGCAAACACTTCAAATCGTACGCTTCCCTGAACACTCCATACAAAAAAGGTGCAATTTGGTCTTTGAAGGCCTTGTAGAACTCCCCTCCTAAACCATCCGGACCGGGCGATTTTCCGACTTTTAAATTTTCGATCGCCTTTTCAATTTCCCCCAACATTATTGGCTGTTCTAACCTTTCCCTCACGTCGTCCTCTAGTTTCGGCATTAACGGCAAAAATTGTGTCTGAAACCGGTCTTTAATGGGGGCACGAAAACTAAAAAGCTTTTTATAGCAGTCTACGAACGCGCATTCGATTATTTCTTTATCACTGGTTACAGTTCCGTGGTATAAAATTTCGCTGATCTCATTCTTACTGGCGTACGTCTTCTCTACCCCGAGGGCTCGTTTTGTTGGAATCTCGCCGAGTGATAACCGTTTTAATCGCGCGCGTACCATGGCCCCTTTGTACCGTTCCGTATCGAGAGCCTCAAGTTTCTTTTTCAAACTGACTATGTCATCAGCGAAAATGCCGGGCGTACGACATTCTTCCTGCAGCAACCTTTGTAGCAGTTGGCTTAACTCGTTTGTTTCTTTTTCTTTTTCGTGTTTCAATATGCTGGACCGTTCAAGTGCTCTCATTTTTAAATCTTGTTTAAATAATTCCCATTTTTCTCCGAAGCCTCCCACTTTTCTGCTAACGAAATCGTCGAGACTTTCACGCACTCCCTTTAGAAAAGGATCGTCTTCTAGAAGCTGTGTATTCAATTTCCATAAATCCCAGTTAAACTTTTTTGGAGATTCTCTAGGTGAACAGAGCATAAAAGAAACAAGGCAGTGGTCACTGAAAGGAACATGATCTACTGAATAAAACTTGCAGGCGCCGATGATTTCCAGAGAGACGTACGCTCTGTCCAGTCGCGCGTGACTCGCTCCTTGAAAGTGCGTGAACTGTAAGCAGCTCGCACTTGAAGCACAGTGGGCGACGTCTTCTAATTCGCCTAGCTGGACCAATTCCCTCAAGAAGACTGCGCTAGCATCCCTGTACCTTGCGCTGTTTGATCGGTCGCCTGGAGCGCAAACGCAATTGAAATCGCCTAGTAAAACGACAAGGCGGTCAGTCGTAACATACTGGCTAATGTTTTCGAAAAATACTAATCTATCTTCTACCTTATTTGGAGCATAAATGCATAATACGCGAAAATTGTAACTTGAAAACAAGAAATCACACACTATCAATCGTCCTGCCTCGCAGCTAATTACTCGTTCTACAGTTCCGATAGATTTTCTGAGAAACAAAAGGCAGCCCCCCGAAGTTCCAACAGCGTGACTGACACACACGTTGTACCTCGACTCGAAAAGGCGGACCATGCACTCCGTCTGGGCCTCGCTCTCAATTTTTGACTCTTGTACCGCGACAATATCGAGATCTTTTTCAACGAAAAGGCGGTTCAGCTGACATTGTTTGCGCCTTGCACTTAAACCTCGTACGTTCAGAGTGCCCACACGCAAGGACCTTTTGAGGATCATAAAAAATTAGAGGGAGGCCAGACGAAGGCTACTGGGCTTACAAAGGGGGCGTTGAAAGCCGGGATGAAAAAAAAAAAAAAAACTCACTTCGTCGGCTTGTGTTGCCGCGTTGGAGACACAGGCTGAGCCTTGTACCGTCCTATTTTCCCCTTTTCACCGTGCCATTCCCGTTCGAAGCGCCTCGGCAGATGTTCCCCGCTGACGGAGACTGTGTCGTCCAGCCGACGCTTTGTCGCCGTAGCGTCGACTTCCATGGACGTGGGGACTTCGTCTTGCATGGAGACTGCAGGATCTCGGTGCTTATCTGTTCCCTCGGGGTCGCTTGGAGTACTCTTTACTGTCTTGGGAATGGCGTCCTGGGTCTGCTCGGGAGTAGTCTTCAAGGACGGTTGTCCAGGAGGCGCTTCCGGTAACGCCTTGCTTAAAATCCCGTTGTCGATAGTTGCCTGGCTGGGCTCTAGCTGCACTGGCGGTGTTACCGGTGCTGCGGCCCGCTCGGTCTCGTCTTCGTCCATTATCAACTCGGACGTTTCCGGCCCGGTGTCGCTGCCAGTGACGCGGGCGTACGTCTTGACACAGTCTCTTTTTTCGTGTCCGAAACCTCGGCACTCAGAGCACCAGGGTGCCCTACAGTCGCGCCGAATGTGACCCGTCCTCCGGCAACGGAGGCAGATGGGCGAGCGCCCGGGGACCACCACAAGTACCGAGCCGCCAAAGAAACGGAGCTGGTGCGGCAACTTTTCCAGCGATACATCTTGGCGGAGGGTCAAGGTGACAGTCAGCGTCGTAGATTCAACGCCGACGAGCCCGTCCAGCTTCCAAACCTCCCGGACGACGTCCTTCACCTCGCCGTACGGCTCGAAGGCGCGACGGACGGTGTCGACGGGCACGTCGAAGGTAACCCAGTGAAGTTTCACCTTGATATCCCGCCGGTATGGGTCGATCACTAGGCAGCGCCGACCCTTGACCTGAAGTTCGCCGGCGTGAAGCAGCTTGCTCTTGGCCTCCGAGTTCTTCATCTTGGCGAGCCAGACATGCCCCATCTGATACGCCCCCAAACCGGCCAAGTCTTGTAGCACCCCCACCTGGTTTAAAGGAGGCACAAAATCTTCTGCCCTGTAAGGCCGTCCACCGGTGTCACAATGCAGCACTACGCTGTTCTTCATTATTTCTCCTGTTGGCAGCGTCGGCAAAATAACAGAGTCATCCCGGGCGGCGTTGCCCTTATCCGAATCACCCCGGCCAAGGCCGGTTGTTATCGCCGCTCCTGACGAGCGATCCATCGCACGTCCGCTCTGCTCGGCAGCCGGAAGTGGACTCCACCATTCGGCCACGCGCTCGCTGGGCAACCTAAGCTACACTACAGCTTCGAAAATCTTGCTTTGAGACCTCGTTTTATATGAAACTTTCGGACGGCACTTGAACGCTCTGCAAGAGTGCCGTCGGACAGTACTCTAGACACGACATTTAGATCCCATTGGCCTTTTTTTTTTGGTAAACTCGACGGCGTCTAACTGCGGTTTGACTATAAAACCCCGTGTTTTCTCCGTTGCCTTCCGAGTCTTCGTGAAACACCATGTAAGTCGACTTTTTGTCGAAATCGTCCGTGCTAGTCGAAGAGAAGCCATCGATACTGCTTGTAGAAACGATATGCAGTCGCTTGTTGTTGTGGTCGTCCACAAATCGAACTAGTGCAAACATTTTGAAGAGCGAACGCACGTGGTCCGAGCAGAGAAAAGCAAGCAACCGTCAAAATAGTAGCGGACGTGCAAATACCACAGCGCGGTGACCATGGTTGCCGCGTCCGCAACGCGTCTAAAGAATACTATATGCTAGCAATTAATATATAATATTTTAACTTTTTTAAAATAGAAACAAACTATTAGTTGATTCAAAGTACGGCACATTGATAGTTTAGACCCATGTTGTTGTAAAAGCGTGTTTCTATTTACTTTTGAGCAATAATTTTGCGAGTTCGCTTTGGCTTGGCTGTCTTGACCATCGGCTTTCTGCAGCTTTTCTTGTGCCTGGCTGTTGTGAAGGTCGTGGGTGATCTGCGTGATCTGCGTTTGAGTTTGCACGTGCATGCTGTGATAATGCCTCCGCGGAAGCGGTATCTTGAATATGGAGCCGACATTGCAGACCTACCATGCACAACGAAAAAACGACTGTTTGAGGAGCACGAAACGGCCCTACAAGCGCCTGACGAGTCCGTTGAGTGCACGCCTGCCGAGAGCGACGGCGACTCATTGCCTGCCGAAAGGGATGGTGGCTCGCCTCCTGAAAGCGACGACCACTCTGTGCCTGCCGAAAGCGACGACGACTCTGCGCCTGCCGAAAGCGATGACTCGCCTGCGTCAAGTCCTACTGCTACCCGCGCGACACCACCGCCACCAACACCACAACCCGGCGGCTCTCCAGGAACTCGGCAAGAACCGCAAGAGGAGGCCGAGCTAACCGCCCATGACCTGTTAGCGCTATCCGTGGGCTTCATCATAGAGTTCGGACTCCCGTGGAAGGCGGTCGAAACTCTACAGAAAATGATGTCCTACGTTCTGAAAAGATGCGACGTGCCGGCAACAAAGTACTTGTTTAAAAAGAACGCCGGTATCACTGTTGAGACTGCCAAGTTTCATTTTTACTGCAACGACTGCAAAAGACAAGTCGCCTCCACATCGGGTCGCCTTGCTGACCGCAACGCAGTTGAGGCCCCCTGCCCTAACTGCGGCAAACTTTGTGATGGTCGGCAGATGTTGACTGACGGCCACTTTTTTTTTGAGCCTGCCGATCCGGAAACAGATAACAGAGTTGCTTTCGAGAGAAGAAATTTCTAGTGCTCTAACTAAGCGCCTGCAAGAAATAGATGCTCACCACGACAATGGCAGTGATGGGATGTCGGATATTTCCGACGGTGACACATACAAAGCCGTCCGGGAAAAGATGGATTTGCACGATTTAACGCTAACCATCAATTCCGATGGAAGTCCACTTTTCAATTCCTCTAAATACTCGATATGGCCGGTGCAAGTGGTGATCAACGAACTTCCGCCACACCTCCGACACAAGAATGTCCTCGTCACCATGCTGTGGTATGGACAGACCCATCCCGACATGCCACTACTGCTGACGGCCTTCGCTGATCAAATGGAAGACTTATCTTGTGAAGGAGTTACCTGGGAGGCAGGCACAAGAACTGTTTGTTCAAAGGTATGTGCATATAGTATACAGGGCTTGCATGTGCATCAAAGCCGTCGTCCTTGCTGGTGGTAGAAGCCTGTCATTAATGCATTGGAAGCTGCGCTCACTCGTTTTTGCTTGCTCGCAATGCTCGTTTCCCCGTTTGTAGAATTAGTACAGTAAAGGCTGCGCTCTACCACCAGAAAGGAGGACCAAAGTATGTCAGTGCAAGCTATGTAAGAGCCTTTGTACTAAGGGTGTTTCTTCTCCGTTCATGTGTTTTGCGCTGTTTATACATTACGATCAACAAATACCAACTCAACTTTCGACGTGACTTTGTACCAAGCTTTGTTGGCCAGCTTTTATTCACGGCAAGAATTCAGATAATTTTTGGTCTCTCAAGCGGGGGATCTTTAACCAGGTTCGGCCGCAACGTGCAGAATGCAGATTAGACGTACTCAGAAAAAAACTGTACCTATAATACGTAAAAACAAGGACAAGGGCACTGCGGATAGATTAAATATATAATGAGCGGTATGACGGTGACCGCAGGGGAATGTGGCTCAGGTTGCCACCGCGACCCTTGCGACGAGCCAATGGGGAGGCAACATGTTGCACAATATAGCGCATTCGATGCAAATGTGTTAACTGGCCGCGTCCCTGTACTTTCCAACCGTCTTCCATGGTGAGAGTGATACTCTTCTTTTTTTTTTGCTTCCCCTTGTGACCACTGCTGAGCATAACCAATATCAACTGGACCCAGCAACTATAATAATAATAATAATAATAATAATAACTTTATTTCCATCAAATGATGGGGGGCCCAAAGGAAAAAAGCTGCAGTAGGCAGCTTGACTGGTCCTCGGGCCCCTTACACTGGTCAGCAGCAAGCACGCGGAAAAAAATACAAAAAAAGGCAAAGTATACAGTGGAACCGTTGCAGTTCTACGGTTGACATTTCTACAAACCAAGGCTCACTCAAGTGCAAAACATAGACAGAAAACAAAAATCACGTACAGAAATATAAGCGCAGGTCCTTGAAAGTGAAACTATCAAAATCAATATTATCAGTGCAAAGACTATTTAGCAAATGTGGGAGTGTGAAATTTAACATTTGATAGCCATAGTTTGTTCGTTGCGTGACCATCCTCCATTTCTCTGTGTTGCGGGTAGAATAATGTGGGGAAATTTCCCTTAACGACGCAAGTCTTTCCAGAAAACACAATACCCTTATTTTTTTCACTTTTAAAACTTGTGGCGAGTCTGTACTGATATAATTTATAAATGTTAATTATTTTACAAATCTTAAATAAATCGGCAGAATGAAAGTTATATGGCACATTACATATTCCTCTCAATATTTTTTTCTGCAGCAAAAACAGTTTTTCTATATTAGTCATTGTTGATGTGCCCCAGACTAAAAGACAATACGTTAAATGGGAATAGAATAGTGATTTATAGAGCAACAATTTAACGCTCGTTGGTAAAACAGATCGGTACCGATTTACAATCCCAACTACCCGAGCAAGCTTTGGAAAAATATAGTTTATATGATTATCCCAGCTCATTGTCTCACTAAAAAACACTCCAAGTGTTTTGAAACAACTAACAATTTCGATGGGAGACGAGTCAAAGCTAAGAACCTTCGATATAACCAGAGACTTATTTTTTGGTCGAAAAATGACTGCTTTCGTCTTATTAATATTAATTTTGAGTGAGTTGCTATCCCCCCAGCCTTTTATATTTAATAGAGTAAAGTTCGCCATATCAATTCATTCGTCACAGGTATCGGCAGAAAAAAAAATAGTAGTATCATCTGCATAAATTACAAATTTCGCCTTAGTATTTACGTTGATTATATCATTAATGTATAAATTAAAAAGAAATGGTCCCAATATGCTTCCTTGTGGAACCCCTGACGTAATGGATCTTACAGTGGAAAAGTGACCGTTTATGTTAACATATTGCTCACGATGTCGTAGGTATGATTTTAAAAGCTGTAGGGCATGTCCACGAATGCCGTAAATTTCAAGCTTTTTGAATAATACTTCATGATTTAGACAGTCAAACGCTTTTGTAAAATCTAGGAACACTCCTAATACTAATTTCTTATTTTCAAAATTTTCTAAAATAAATTATTTTTGATTAAGTAGAGCTGTCTCTGTTGAACAGTTTTTTCTGAAACCAAATTGCGAGGAAGTTATAAGGTCATATTTGTCCGAGAAGTCTACTAAACGACGATAGAGGAGCTTTTCCAAAACCTTCGAAAATACGGGCAATATAGAAATAGGTCTATAGTTGCCCAAGTCATTTTTATCTCCTTTTTTATACAGTACAGAGACCTTTGCTACTTGCATTCTTCTGGGAAACACACAAGACTCAAAAGAAAGATTAAAAATATAGGTTAACACGGGAGCAATTAGGTCAGCAACATACTTAATGGGGCGAATTTGTATTCCATCAGCGTCACAGCTACAGCTATTTTTTAAGTGCACAATCACATTTGTGATTTCTAAACTAGCAATCGGCTCTAAAAATATAGATTTACAGTTTCTCTGACAAATATATTTACAGGAGTCATTAGTATCGGCAATACTAGATATATTTACAAAATATTCATTGAACACATTTGCCAAATCCCGGCCGGTTAAACTTACACCCTTATACTGCAATGTTTCAATATTGTTTGATACAGGAGACAACTTAACCATCGAACCAAGATGTTTCCATATTACGTCAGTGCGACCATTTGCCGACGAGAAAAGGGAAGAATAATAACATTTTTTGGCATTCCTTAGTTCCTTAGTTAAACTGTTCCGATAAGACTTAAATTCCTTAAGAGCATCGGGGTTGCGTGTCTTGACGAACCGTTGATATAGTGTATCTTTCTTACGAATTTTTTTTATCAAACTGGACGTCACCCACGGTTTACGAATCTTTTTTTTATATTTTCACGGATTTATATGGAAAGTGATGTTTATACAGCTTAAGAAATTCTTCTAAAAATAAATTATAGGCATCATCAACCGTTTCTTGCGCAAGCACCGTATTCCAATCTACAGCTGCGATGTCCCGTCTAAAAGCATCGAGGCTATTTTTATCAATACATTGGAAAATCGCAGGTTCGCATTTCGTTAGCTTTCGAGATATATTAAGCTCAACACACAAGAAAATGGGAAGATGGTCACTCAAGTCACATCTTATAACTCCACTGTTCAATCGATCTGTATGAAAATTAGTTATAAACAAATCTAAAATGGTTTTGGACTGTAAGGTTACTCTTGTTGGATTGACTATCGTGTTGACACATCCGTACATGCTAACTACGCTCTCCATTTCCCTTTTAGAAACGCTGTCAGAAGACATATCAATATTAAAGTCACCCCCACAAATGACGTTATATTGACTTTCATTTGTGAACATCAAAAAAGACTCAAGAAATGCAAAAAAAGATGACATGCAACCGTCCGGTGGGCGATAAAAAACCGCGAAAATATTTTGATTACTACGTAAGCACAATGCTTCGACATCTTTCGTGATAAGGGAATAATCACTTAGCAGTTCACATTCAATACCCTTTCTAATCAAGATGGCCAAACCTCCGCCTCGCTTTAAAGTGCGATTTAAAACATGCGTATCGTGGGATGGTAAACTAAAAATATCTGAGTCATCTTTATACCAGGTCTCGGTAAGCATTACGATATCAAAAAGAACACCGAAGCTATCAAAAAGAAATTCAAGGTCTGCTTTTTTGTTAACTGCGGACTGCGCGTTCAAATGAAAACATTTTAAATGTGAACTACATTTTTTCTCGAGGAGACTCGTTACTTCATCAGGAAGTAGTGGCTGAAAAGAAGTACTCTCTGTCATTGAAAAAGCCATTTTGAGTTTATTGGGGAACAACATTATAATCTAAGCATCAGCAGAATACAACTAAGACGGAATGCTTTGCAGATCTTCATCACTCCTGACCACAAAGGCATCATCACCATCTCTGCGCCTAACAAGGATTTTACCATTTTTGTGCCACACATACAAGAAACCTTTTCCTTTCGCCCAGTTCTTTGCCTTGACAAGCAGTTCTCGGTTCTGTTTTGTCAGGTTCTCGTTGATATACACTTTCTTTCCACTGGCTCTTAGTCCCTTTTTACGGTCCAACCACGCGTCCCTTGTTGTCTGAGAGGCAAACCTGACAATAATACCTGGTATCTTGTCGGGCTTTGACGGCAGTCGGTGGATTGCTGTGATGTCAGTTGCAGTCAGCTCAGTCATTTCTAGCGCTGGCGCGATCTCGTTTACTTTGCTCATTAGATCTTCGTCTTTAGTTTTTAGAATACCGTGGAATTCCAAATTAAGTTTTCTACTTCTCCATTCAAGGTCATGGAGCTCTAGCTTTAACTGGCTGAGTCCTCTCGTTTCGTCTCGCTTCTCGATTTCTTCAACTTTAGATTTGAGAATTTTAATTTCTTTCTAATGTTCCGTGACGGTTTTCAGTATTTCGTCATATTGTGCCGACATCATGTTGACCGACGCTTCAATGTTTCCAACTGTTTCCTTCAGATCTAGTAGGTTATCTAGTTTTGAGTTCATGGACGCCAACATTGTCCATATGCCGTCATCGGGTGTTAGCTTACTGGACGCACCGCCTTTCATTTTCGAAGCTCGACAGGTAGGGCACTTCCAAGCTTTGCGATATGACTCGCCTTTGGTTCTTAGTGTCGCTTCAGAGATTCCCGAACAACTTCCGGGGTGATACGAATATCCGCAATCACTACATGAAATCGATTGCTCATCGGATATCTCTTCTTTACATTTAAGACATATCAGCTTAGCCATTTACAAAGTGACAATTTGCTCAAACCGGCACGACACCACAGGCAGCAGCAGCGACAGAGCGAATAATGTCGTAAGCAAAGTAAGCAACGACAACCAACCTGTAAGGGCATACAGGAACAGAATTAGCCTGCGTACTGTCGCCCGCCGCCGCTGCTGCCAGAATGGCCCGGTCCGTGCTCGTGGCGCCTTTATGACAGGATCGTTCCGCGTAGATGTTGCTTGTCGTGGGTGGGGCCGCAGGCTTCAACTCGACGATATCTGTCACAGTAATCACAGCCGAGAGTGGCAGCGACGCAGCGGTTCTTTCGCCGCAGACTGTGTGAAGACGGTATCGGGCGCCTCGTTGATAACTGTAAGGGCATACAGGAACAGAATTAGCCTGCGTACTGTCGCCCGCCGCCGCTGCTGCCAGAATCAACCTGCAGTCACGTTTTGTTGTAAGCAAATGTAGCACAGATGTGCGAACTGGCCTTAAGAGAGCAAATTTTTTAGATCACATTGGTACGATGAATGCAACATGACTTTTTGTTATTGATTATCTTTACTCATTTTGTTAATAGAAATATAGTTTTTATTTATTTTATTTAAATACCTGTGGTTCTGTAAATAAAGCAAAGAAAAATCCAGTTTTCAAAGAGCCTGTAGTGTCCGAGCTACAGCGAGCACTCTAACTACAATGAAAGCAATGCGTTTTGGCATCACGCGATCTGTGCCGCAAGCCACTCAGACATGGGGCGACATGGTAGATCGCCAGCAAGCGCTACGATATATATAATATTATAGATTATTGTGGCTTAATGCAAGTCTGTGGTGCGTTTTATAAGCAACTGTATTCTTTTCCTGCAGATCCCCTGCTTCAGCTGCTGCGCTGACGCCCCTGCCAGGGCAATTATGCAAAACATGTTGCAGTACAATGGGCACTACGGCTGTGGATGGTGCCTGCACCCTGGGACTGTCATCAATGGTAGGAAACTTTTTCTAACAAAGCATTTGGCAAGAAAAGAAATCAAGGTGGTTCTTTATTGCCATCTTTGAGCTACATATACTATTCGTGCTCTCCAACTGCTCACTAAATGAGCTTGAAGCTATTCTGCCAGACATCAATGTTGTCAGTTATTGCACAAGAGGCGGCAGCATGGTGCAGTATGTAGTGGTTTGTGTGGTCTGTTTGCATTTACGTGCACCTAATTAATAAACAAGCATGCCAAAAACCCTATTCAGGAGCCTGAAACACTACAATTACTGCTATAATACTGGTTTCGCTTTTTAGGTTCGATTTGCCTATTGCCAAATACCAGTCTCCCTTTGCGGCATTCATTTGCCTGGTTGTAAATTATCTGTAAAAGAGAGTTTGATTCATGTGGCTTACTTGCTTAACATTCAATACCTTTTGTTTTCCATACAGGAACTGTCAAGTACACTGTTGATGAAGTGGTGGAGGACAGGAACACGGACCGGACCCTGGCACTGATGAAGAAAGCGGCTGCCAGCGACAAGCCCATCAAAGGCGTAAAGGGTCTAACACCCCTCATGAATCTTCCCAGATTTGACGTAATCTGGGGATTTACACCAGACTATATGCATTGTGTATTGCTCGGCACAACGCGGCAGCTCACAGAGCTGTGGCTGACCAGCGTGGGAGAGGATTTCTACATTGGCTGTCCAGCACTTTTTGACGCACTTGATGAGAGGCTGCTTAGTATGAAGCCGCCATCATGCTTCCACAGACTGCAACGGTCGCTTTCCGTACGGAAGTACTGGAAAGCGACCGAATGGCAGCAGTGGCTGCTGTGCTTTTCTTTACCATGCTTGGATGGCATACTGCATTCAAAGTTTTTGTGTCACTTTGCCTTACTAGTAAAAGGTATTTATCTTTTGCTGCAAGACAATGTCACCAAGGATGATGTCGCAGAGAGCATCAATTGTCTCGTGAAGTTTGTCGTGGATGTCCAGGTGCTTTATGGTGAGAAGCAGATGACATTCAACATCCACCAGATGCTACACCTGTCCAAAAGTGTGCTGCACCAAGGCCCACTGTGGGCACATTCTTGTTTTGCCTTTGAATCAAATATTGGCCAGGTGAAGGAGCTTGTTACATCAGCCAAGGGTGTGCCATTGCAAATTGTGGAGCGCCTTATGATGAGAAGTTCGTTTCCTGGCCTAAAAGCCTTAGCTTGTCCTGAGACACAGGCATTTTTAAGTGGAGGCAGCGTCTCAAATCGAGGGACTGTCGCACCACTTGGCAAGCCACGACAAGTGCCACTACCACTTTTGGAGTTGGCCCAGAGCCAGATTGGACATATTATAAGCGGTCAAGTTATGGAGCATGACAGGGTTGCAGTGTCCCAGTTTGTGTTCCATAGTGAGCAGTATGGAATACGGAACAAAACAGACTGCACAGCTGCAATCTTACCATCCAAAGTATACATAAAAATTAAGCACTTGCTGTCTTTTCAGGACACAAATGGACAGGCCAAGATTTTTGCCGTGTCACCAAGATTTGTTACAACACCTGTTCAAAAATGCACTCACATTGTGAAAGCGCGCCAGGTGCCTCCTGGACATGCTGCCAGTAATCTACTTGTTGAAATAGCGCCTGGCGTTGTGCCCTGTGTATACATGCACACTGGGGCGAATAGCTACTTTGTGTCTTTAGCCTTTAAGGCTCTTTTTAGAAGTGAGTAAGCTGGGTCCCTCTTCCTGTGTTGCACAAAAGAGCAGTCTCTGTAGCTCCTACTTGCAAAATAAATAGAAGTTGCTTCTCATCATCAAGTACCAGAAGGCCAGTTGGTGTGTCTCAAATTCTTAGCTTTGCTCAGCTAACTGCTTCAACTGCTGCCAGCTCTGGCCCAATCAAATTTGCCAGCTTCTGCTCACGTGGCACAAATTCTAAACTCTTGCTTGTTTAAGCTGTACCCCAGCTCGTCCCACCTGAACTTTAGCTCATATACCACATGTTTTTACTAAGACGGCCAAACTAATAAAGAAAGGGAACTTTAGAGCACTCAATATTGCCCTTAGCTTGTCCGACTTTTCGGTTACATAGGATTAAGACTGTGCAATCAGGCACCTAATTTTACAAATGTATGTTAACTAACTTTTTAATTAGTAAAAATAAACATTTATGTTCCAATTAGAAACTTGATGGGAATCGTTGAAAACCACTAAATCAGTCAAATTTAGAAAGGTAGGCAGCACGTGTACCGTCTCCTGAAAATGCGTCGCGCACGGCTGGATTTTTCAGTTCTCATCCACATTTTCTCTCTGCCAGCCTTGCACCTGCATCCAAAGTGAGAACTTTTTTTAGCAACACTACGCTTCATATGTGCTTCCCTTATTTTAAAATTGACTGATTTAAGGTTTTTTGTATATGCCTAACAGGTCTCTAAAAATTGGGTTGTGTGTATGTTTATACAGCCTAGAACTTGGTCTGCCTCAACGGGCGACGAGTCTCCCAGCTGTAGATGAGAAATTTAGCCAGTGCAATACAACCACTAGCCTGGGGTCTTTAATGTGCATCACGCAGTAGTGATACACGACCGCACGCCGGTACGATGCCCATCCAGATCGATGAGCATTAGACCTATATGTGTTTATTTCTACTGAATAAATAGTTACTGAACATATTTGTTAATCAAATGCCTAATTGTACACACAATCAGAGTGGCCGCCAGGTTGGGCAAACTAATGGTAATATTGACAGTGCTTTAAAGCATATGTCGGCCCATCTCAGCAAAAACACCTAAATCAGCAAAGATCCAGCTGAACCCAACTATGTGCCAGGAGAGAACCAGCTGGGCAGCTAACTGCTTGTTGGTCCCAGCTAGGTGCTTGCTGGTCGCAGCTAAGTGCTGGTTGGTCCCAGCTGGCTCCAGCTAAGGGCTAGTTGGTCCCAGCTAAGGGCTAGTTGGTCCCAGCTGGTCCCAACTAAGGGCTAGCTGGTCCCAGCTAAGGGCTAGCTGGTCCCAGCTAAGTTCCAGCTGAAACCAACTGGGACCAGCTGAAACCAACTGGGACCAGCTGAAACCAACTGGGACCAGCTGAAACCAACTAGGACCAGCTAGATACCAACTGGATATTTTCTCCTGGGATCCGATAGCGCTCCCACCTTGCAGTCCTACATTTCCAATTGCCTCTGTCACAACAGTCGAACATCTTTGAGGTAGACATCCCGCCATTTTCGCCATTGTGCTCTCCGCAGCGGTTTTCTCTTCCGTCCGGTCTTTCCTGGGTGCCCTCCGATCGCTGAACTGCATCTTTCCATCCTCGAAGTTCACCGCTGCCACCATGATGTGTGTACAGTTGGGTCCAAAGAAGCGCAGCTGTAGTTTTCACATTTTCATAACGACACCAACTTGAGCGATGGCGACTCTTCTCTACCGCGTCGTCCGTCCGACTCCGGCGACTCCGGCGTCGCATAGGCAGCGCCATCTGTCGACAGCGCGTACTACTAATCCGCACCCGCGTGCCACGGCGGCCGGCTTGCGTTTATCGGCCAAAAGATAAATTTATTTATTAAAAAAAAAAGAAAAAAAAATACTGTAGGTATTTAAATAAATGTTTTAATAAATTTTAATAATGCGCTAAATGTTCATTAGGTAAACACGTTTTATGTCACTAATTATATTTTCCAATTAAAAAAAATATTTAGTTAATTAAAATTTTATTATTTTTATAAATATATAAATGTACCTATTAATTAAAAATTTCCCTATTTGTATAAATCTAAAGATGTAAGTATTTTTAGTTTTCTTGATTAGCAAATTGTTGCCCCGTGGGAACTGGGAACGGGAAAACCATTTGAAGTCCGACTGGGAATCGCTCCAACCAGCTGGAATGAAATGAACTGGTCCCAGTTCACTCCATTCCCAACTGGGAGTCAAACCAGTTGACTCCCAACTGGGAATGGTTCAGACCAGCTGACCCTTCAGCTGGTCCCAGCTGGACTCCTATTGGTCCCAGTTGATTCCCAGTTGGGACCAGTTAGTTCCAGTTGAAACCAGTTGAGGTGCCAACTGGTCCCAGTTAGAAATTTTCGCCTGGGCTATATCACACAAAACAAGAAGATAGAATCGACGAGAGTCCCTTTTCGACGAAAGTGTTCATCAACACTGCCTCGGAAAACAAGGGGAAGAAATTGACCTCACCTCTTAATCTAAAATTGAGGTCAGCGATCAAACTATAATACGGGAAGGGTCCACAAGGGTCGCCCGGGCATATTCCATTCAGCACGCCAGCCGGTCGTGGGCAGACAGTCTTGGCTAAGTACCGTTGAAGCAACGCTGTTCCGAGTCGGAGTGCCTGGTAGGCCGCTAGGCCTATCCACCAAGCTCGCTTGGTCGGAGCCGGTGGATTCGTCGCCGTTGTAGCTTTTCTCGGGTGTTTGTGGAGCCAGCGTTCTTGTTCGTCGTGGCAGCTGTCTCAAGTACTTTTTTCTTGCTGCTTGAAGTCGGGACGCGCGCGAAGAACACGTAGAAAAATAAACGTTCTTTGGTCGTAAGGTAACTGAGCGACGCTGTCGGCCCGGTCGGCCCTACTGCGCAGGTGCAGTAGTTGCTTCGTTTACCACACGATAGATGGCGCTTGGCTCTCAGCATTATCAAATTTGGCAATTTTCGTCACATCTTTAATTATGCTACAAAATGTGGATCTGAATATTATTTAACAAAACGTTTAGGAAACACTCGCCGGCTATTTATTGTTTACGATCGTGTTGCTGGTGTGGTAGGCTCTTACCCAATAGGCGACGTGGATTCGTCTGACGTGCTGCGTTTCCGCGGATGCATCGCAGTGAAAAGGCAGAGAGCTTTCGAAGGAAAGAAGGCGCAAAAGAGTCCAGTTTTCTTTTAAAAGTTCTATAGCGAAGAATTTTTGTTGGCTCCCTATTTTTGTGTTTCTTTTCACACCTTTTACGACGATCGGTGGATTAAATTCGATTTCAGAATCGTTTCATGGTCCCTTTAACTTTAAAGGGATACTACAACGAAATTTCGGCGCTCATTTTTTGTTCTATATGTGTTCAAAAGAGCAGTATCACATGGAACATGCCAATATCTTGTTAAAAAAGTCTCGAAAAGGAATTTTAAAACGAATTAAACGATTAGCAAAGAGCACCTGGTGGATGTCGCTAACGCCTCGTTTGTAATGCTCGTCTAGGAACCTTGACAGCTAGTGACGGAGGTTGTCTCGCCTCCGGCCACGTCGAGAGAAGGGGGGAAGGAGGAACTCCCCTCTTCCCGAGAATCCCTTTTGTGTGTCGCAGAAGTCGCTATTGTCCTCCTACAAGATTATAGAAGATTAAACCGTCACTCAAAATTCGTACAAAAGCAGCCGCTTTGGTGGCTGGAACGACTAGGCCATCCTCTCGGCGTCAGCCTCGCCGTAGCTTTGCTCGTCTCGAGACGACCTACGTCATGATTGCGTTGGATGTCACGTGCTCTAAGCTGGGCCTTCTCCGAGCGCTTGCGAGAGTGGGCCGTTTATAACAAAAAATACAGCCACCAGGATCAAAATACAAACGTGCGATTGTCATTTACGGATATTGTGGATCATATTCAACCTATTTTTGAACACGACGGGAATATTTCAAATTTCGTTGAAGTATCCCTTTAAGCATGACGGACGGAGCCGACCAAAGAGCGACGCGCGGCGATGCCCGAGATCGTCGAGGTGCGGAGTCCGCGAACCATCGAAGCGTGAACTCCGCGTGATAACGCAGAGCACCGCTTGAGCAACAGTTCTGTCGACGGAGAACCACATCAAAGGTGTAGTCTCTGTCGAAGAGTCACCTTGCAAAGTGTTTGCGATCGCGGCGGTCGCGCTTGATTGTGTGGACGAATCGTGCTGGTGTTTCTTAACCGAGATGGGATTGTGTAGTGTACGAAATTGCAGTAATCGGTCGGAGCGGTCGAAGAAGTCGCGCACTGGCGTTTCGTTTCATCGGTGAGCGCGTTCACCCTTTGCTGATCAAACGCTCCATTGGCAAAGACATCTTTAGTTCACTGCTTTAGAATGAACCTATGGACAACCACGCCTATAATCTCATGCGGTTTGCACAGAAGTACCTGGATATAAGACAGCGAAGCATAAGCACGGTGTCCACAGATGAACTACACCAACAGAAAGTAAGGCGAAGGCACACCGAGCTCGCACAGTTCAAAGGCCAGTAGCCACTAGCCATATACAGGGTGAAACAAGGAGACGGCAGGCTCTTTAAATCGACCGGAAAATTCGGTTTCTTAACCTATCGCGCTACGACTTTGTGCAGCGTTGCCCACAGATGGTGCATTTTCTTTTTTTTGTAAAATTTGCAAAGAACGAACTTACCTGAGGAAAAAGTAAAGAAAGAAAAAGGCTTAGCTCCGATGGAAACGCAGCGACGCCACCGGTCTTCAAACAACACGGCGCCGTTTCGCACGGAAGACAAGAGATGGCGCAAGCGGTCGCGACGCCAACTGCCGCCAACGAACGAGCAGACGACGCCGAGAGCCGGCGCTTTTAGCAGACAAGGAACTGCAGTTCCTTGTTGTTACCGCGCCTGTTTTTGTTTCTGCGACTGTCGCCGCCTGCGGAACGCGCGCCGCTTTTGAGTCGATAAGTTCGTCTGCTAAAGAGGCCGGCTCTCGGCGCCCGTATGCTCGTTCGTTGGCGGCGTTCGTTGCGCCATCTTTTGCCTCCTGTGCGAAACGGCGCCGTGTTGTTTGTAGACCGGTGGCGTCCCTGAGTTTTCATAGGAGCTAAGCCTTTTGTTTTCTTTACTTCTTCCTCAGGTAAGTTCGCTCTTTGCAAATTTTACAAAAAAAAATGCACCATCTGAGGGCAACGCTGCACAAAGTCGTAACGCGATAGGTTAAGAAACCGAATTTTCCGGTCGATTTAAAGAGCCTGCCGTCTCCTTGTTTCACCCTGTATATAAGCCAGATTAAACAGATTGCCATGTCTTCTGTCAACCTTGTAATTATTTTGTCCGTCTGAAAGGGTACCGTAACTATTTTATAAGTCAATGTTGTGTTGCAAATCTATGGCTATGCGGTAAATAAGTGTTGTATATATTGTTTTAATACTCGAAGTGATTCTAATGTAAATAAAATACGTGGATTAAGACACTTCGAGACAAGTGGAGCTAGGCTTTACTCGCGGTGACAAAATGAAGCTGCCTCAGCAAGGTAAGTTGATATCCCACGAGCACAGCAGGAGGGGTAAGAGTTCACCATGATTAGTTTTCATTCCTGTGTTGGATCTTCTGAATTTTCGGGCGGACGCCTCGCATCGCTAAATCATATCTCGTTGCCGAAGGCATCGCGATAACGTCTGCTCTTGTGCGTTTTCGCAAAACAAAAAAAAAAAAAAAAAATATATATATATATATATATATATATATATATATATATATATATATATATATATATATATATATATATATATATATATATATATATATATATATATATATATATATATATATATTTAGCAGTTTGGAAGAGAAAGCTAAAGCGCACGGAAGGACCGCTGCCCAGGACCGGCTTGCTCGAATGCAGGGTCTCAAAAAAAAAAAAAAAACACTGTCAAAGTTGGAGCGCGCGAGCGCGTGAGACGCGATTTAAGATTGAGCGCTACCTTTGACAGCGCTTTCTTGAGACAGTCTCTGCTGAAACGCTGCTTCGAGCGAGCCGCTCGACATTTCGAAGCCTCCTAGAGATTTACCAACGATGCAGAGCCGTTTATTGAGAGAGTTTGGCCATACATTGGTTTGAATAGGCGAGCATCTCGGGGCCAACCACAGGCCGCGAAACAGCCCCTAGCGGTGGTCGTGTGCTCTAAATTTGTGACACGACTATTTTATAATTTGAGCCGTGCCGAGCGGAACTCCGCGTCTCAAGACGCTCGCGCACTCCACCCTTTGTACTGCTTTCTTTCAGCCAGTCTCAGGACGCTGTTCTAGCAGTGCAGACAAAGGCATGGGCACGAGCGCGTGGCTTTGGAAAGTGCCTCCTATGCACGAGGTCTCGTACAAACAAAAGCGTTTCGCTGAGCTAGGCTCACGCGCCTGTGCCTTTGTCTTCACTGCAGACATTTGTGAGATGGAGTAGAGGTCTCCTGATTGGTCGACGCTGTGTCACAAATTTAGTTTACGCTCTAAGCGTGGGGGGAATATTCGGCGCTGGCGGCGGCCTTTGCTCCGCCTATTGGCCAAACTCTCCCAATACACGGCTCTGCAACGATGTATAGGTGCACCTAGAAGAAGTGCCTTAGTTCTGAAATTCCACAGTTCATGCTCTATTCGTAGCGGTCGAGAAATAAAAGGCAAAAGAACGACAAGCAGACGCTACTAATCTGACATCCACCGCCTCCGCGCTCACTGCCTACTCCGTAAATACAGGCAAAAGAACGACAAGCAGACGCTACAAATCTGACATCCACCGCCTCCTACTCCGTAGATATAAGGCAAAAGCACGGCAAGCAGATGCTATACAAATCCGACACCCACCGCCTCCGCGCTCACTGCCTATTCCGTAAATACAGGCAAAAGAACGACAAGCAGACGCTACAAATTCGACACCCACCGCCTCCGCGCTCACTGCCTACTCCGTAAATACAGGCAAAAGAACGACAAGCAGACGCTACAAATCTGACATCCACCGCCTCCGCGCTCACTGCCTACTCCGTAAATACAAGGTAAAAGAAAGACAAGCAGACGCTACAAATTCGACACCCACCGCCTCCGCGCTCACTGCCTACTCCGTAAATATAAGGCAAAAGAACGGCAGGCAGACGCTACAAATCTGACATCCACCGCCTCCGCGCTCACTGCCTACTCCGTAAATACAAGGTAAAAGAACGACAAGCAGACGCTACAAATTCGACACCCACCGCCTCCGCGCTCACTGCCTACTCCGTAAATACAGGCAAAAGAACGACAAGCAGACGCTACAAATCTGACATCCACCGCCTCCGCGCTCACTGCCTACTCCGTAAATACAAGGTAAAAGAAAGACAAGCAGACGCTACAAATCTGACATCCACCGCCTCCGCGCTCACTGCCTACTCCGTAAATACAAGGTAAAAGAAAGACAAGCAGACGCTACAAATTCGACACCCACCGCCTCCGCGCTCACTGCCTACTCCGTAAATATAAGGCAAAAGAACGGCAGGCAGACGCTACAAATCTGACATCCACCGCCTCCGCGCTCACTGCCTACTCCGTAAATACAAGGCAAAAGAACGACAAGCGGACGCTACAAATCTGACATCCACCGCCTCCGCGCTCACTGCCTACTCCGTAAATACAAGGCAAAAGAACGACAAGCAGACGCTACAAATCTGACATCCACCGCCTCCGCGCTCACTGCCTACTCCGTAAATACAGGCAAAGAACGACAAGCAGACGCTACAAATCTGACATCCACCGCCTCCGCGCTCACTGCCTACTCCGTAAATACAGGCAAAAGAACGACAAGCAAACGCTACAAATCTGACATCCACCGCCTCCGCGCTCACTGCCTACTCCGTAAATACAGGCAAAAAAACGACAAGCAGACGCTACAAATCTGACATCCACCGCCTCCGCGCTCACTGCCTACTCCGTAAATATAAGGCAAAAGAACGGCAGGCAGACGCTACAAATCTGACATCCACCGCCTCCGCGCTCACTGCCTACTCCGTAAATACAAGGCAAAAGAACGACAAGCAGACGCTACAAATCCGACATCCACCGCCTCCGCGCTCACTGCCTACTCCGTAAATACAAGGCAAAAGAACGACAAGCAGACGCTACAAATCTGACATCCACCGCCTCCGCGCTCACTGCCTACTCCGTAAATACAGGCAAAAAAACGACAAGCAGACGCTACAAATCTGACATCCACCGCCTCCGCGCTCACTGCCTACTCCGTAAATACAGGCAAAAGAACGACAAGCAGACGCTACAAATCTGACATCCACCGCCTCCGCGCTCACTGCCTACTCCGTAAATATAAGGCAAAAGAACGGCAGGCAGACGCTACAAATCTGACATCCACCGCCTCCGCGCTCACTGCCTACTCCGTAAATACAAGGCAAAAGAACGACAAGCAGACGCTACAAATCTGACATCCACCGCCTCCGCGCTCACCGCCTACTCCGTAAATACAAGGCAAAAGAACGACAAGCAGACGCTACAAATCTGACATCCACCGCCTCCGCGCTCACTGCCTACTCCGTAAATACAGGCAAAAGAACGACAAGCAGACGCTACAAATCTGACATCCACCGCCTCCTACTCCGTAAATATAAGGCAAAAGAAGGGCAAGCAGACGCTATACGAATCCGACACCCACCGCCTCTGCGCTCACTGCCTATTCCGTAAATACAGGCAAAAGAACGACAAGCAGACGCTACAAATTTGACATCCACCGCCTCCGCGCTCACTGCCTACTCCGTAAATACAAGGTAAAAGAAAGACAAGCAGACGCTACAAATCTGACATTCTCCGCCTCCGCGCTCACTGCCTACTCCGTAAATACAAGGTAAAAGAAAGACAAGCAGACGCTACAAATCTGACATCCACCGCCTCCGCGCTCACTGCCTACTCCGTAAATACAAGGTAAAAGAACGACAAGCAGACGCTACAAATCTAACATCCACCGCCTCCATGCTCACTGCCTACTCCGTAAATACAAGGTAAAAGAAAGACAAGCAGACGCTACAAATCTGACATCCACCGCCTCCGCGCTCGCTGCCTACTCCGTAAATATAAGGCCAAGACGGCATGCAGACGCTACAATATGACATCCACGCCTCCGCCTCACTGCCTACTCCGTAAATACAAAACAAAAGAACGACAAGCAGACGCTACAAACTGACATCCACCTAGCCTCCGCGCTGCACTGGCCTACTCCGTAATACAATGGCAGAAAGAAAGACAAGCAGACGCTATCAAATTCGAGCACCCACGCCTCCGCGCTCACG
>JABSTQ010001826.1:0-32274 GCA_013358835.2 Ixodes persulcatus | reverse complement strand
CTGGAGATCAACTAGACATTCGTCAAACGTTCGAACATTGATTTAAAAAAAAAATAAATGGGCCGGAGCACCACCGACTTTACTGACGTCGCTTGCTTCGGTTGCAAAATCAACGGCACGTTCAGCGATGCGAAGTACTATGTACAAGCGGTTAAAACGATGCGAATGTCCCCAGTAAAGGCCTTCCAACCTATCGTTTGCTGCGCTCTGATGACTCCGAGATCACGGATGACACCACAATAACTCTCAGTAGCCCTTGTCTCATTAAACACATCACAGTTAACGCCCAACTAAGTCGCCCTCGACCCTCAACCACAGCGTTTATTTAAACAAGATCGGTATTCTAAAGCGTTTAATATTCTTGTCCACAATATTAACTGTTATTTGCGGAAACACGATAGAAGTTTCATGATCGAGAACAACCTACTAACGTAATAAAATTGAGTTTTCCCGTTTCTCCTATAGCATGCATTAGATCGTGTCAAGCGATGGCTGCCGGTGGTGCCGCTCGACCCCAGCAATACAGGCCTCTATCCGCGATCCAGCCTAATAAGAGATCAGTGGTGCCAGTGCTATTAGACATAAATCGTGTATTTGCATCGGTACACCCATACCTGCCGGATGTCGGGACGAGGCGCAAAACCGTACATTCGGCCAATATTGAAGCCGGTTTTCGGCCGAAGTTGCCTCGACACTCGCCAAGAAGCAACGTGTTGTTTCGGCGACTCGTTTGTGTAATTTAATTTTTCAGTCATTTTATTGGGACCCGGGCCACTGTGTACACCCCAAAAAAGGAATGTACTGTGGTAATTACACCTTGACGAGAAGGAGGCACGTAGCCAGGATTTTGTTTGAGGGGGGGCGGGGGGGCGCCCATGGCAAAGTGCTCTATGAGGGGGAGGGGGGAGAGGAAGCCCCAGCAAAAGGGAAGATTTCGGGGGGGGGGGGTGGCCCTATGCCCCCCCCCCCCCCCTGGCTGCGTGTCTCACGAGAAGGAGTATTGTAGTTTTGCATCTTTATAAAAAGGTGTAGTACATTATCACACGTTTTAAGAAACGTGTTTAAAAATCACACATTTTTAAAGGTGTGAGGTTTACATTTTTTTATAAGGTCTATTGCTACACTTATTAGGGGGTTAGTTATTGGACACCCCACTTACATGTATAAAGGTGTGAAAAGGTTTAATTTGTATATACCTCTAACGGAAGAAAATCTCTTTCATGAGATTACATCGCGTGCCAATGAAACGATCTGTCGATGACACGTCGTTCGATGAACTGATTTGACCGCCAATGAGTGACGACTGCCAGTAAAATTTCGGGGAAATAATTCTGCCGGCGGCCGGGAGAATCGAACCTACCCAAGAATTATCCCGGTTCTTGTTTGTTTTCTAACATTCTGAATTGTATACCAGCTTATTAGTACCTCTTCGGATATTGCAGAAAAAAAAACAAAAAAAAAAACGACGGCAGCCGCAAAAACTCTGACAGACGGGTCACAGTCATGCGGGAGACTGACAGGTGCTCGTCAGTCGCCACCTTGCCTTGAAAGCTACCGGTTTCGAAGAACCGGAGCGCGCAAAGAACTTGTGGTTCCACAGTCATGGTAGACGCGATTGTCCGCCGTCTCGAAGTCCGGGCGCCGAACGAAGCTCGTCGCAGAGTCAAAGCACAACGGCTTTCGATAGCCGGTACTGTCGCCGAAAGTCGTCGTCGGGGAGTTGAAAGGCGTCCCCGGTGGTCTCAGTAGCGACGCCGACGGTGGCGGAAGATAAGCTCGGCCGCAGCGTACGGCACCGCCATGTTGACAAAGTTTAACTTCGCCTCGATCCGAAGCGAAGATCTCGAGCTCAAACCACGGCTCTCTCAAAGTTAGGAAACGTCACTTTGACGTCAGCGGCAACTTCGACAAACGAGGATTCTTTTTTACACAAACTTGGGAGGGATTTTGAGCGTCAGCGGGTCGCCTAGGGACAATCTGTAAAGCATTAATTTTAGCTTGGCGTAGGGATGTAGGGACAAATGGGCGCTACGTCATTGGCGAAGCTGTCCAATCAGCGGGCTCCTCGCGCCGCTCACGCACCGCACGCGCGCCTCGATGAACTTTGCTACATTCTGCCTCTCTCAAAGAAATGAGCGTTCGAATGATTGACACCTCGCTCGGCGCGACGTCAGCGTCGCGAGAGTTCAATTAGCGCGTTCCGGAACTTTCGGGCACAAAGTTGTGCTCCACGAGTTTAGCTACCCAGTTTGAATAGCCTTCACCACTTGTGGCGTCGCTCTATAATAATCACCGCGCGATTGGTCTGTGCTTCGCTCGTCTCCCAGGAAGTGACACGACACAACGAGAAGGAAGCAAATGAATTTACTGTACTTCCCGGTTGCCTGTACTCGAGAGCCGGCAGTCCGGACCCGCCGACCCTAGTTGTCACCCGTCGTTCATAGCTCGCAGTCGCAGTCCATGCCCACGACTGCAGACCTTCCTTCCCACGCGCTGCGTAGGCTAGCTGTTCCGGGCTATCACAGTCGGAGTTTTGCTGTGGAACCACTCCTGGACCGGACCTAGGCCGATAAGGCCAGTGCTCACCGGCCCTGATCCGAAGCTTGCTGGTGGACTGCTCCGGGGATCGCCATGAGCCAGAACGGCTCTATCGTTCCTCCCTCGTGCAGCACGCGTGCTGCACGAGGCTGCATGGGGCTTCGTGCAGCGGGAAAGAAGAAGAGCGCGCTCTACCTCTTTCCTGGCGCCCGCTCGCGCCTCACTCGACCGTCCTCTTCCTCTCCCGACGACACTAGAATAATATGTGGGTAATTAGAACCAAACTCCGTCTGCTAGAGAACAGTGCACAAGCCTGGTGTCAAAAGGCGACAGCCAAATAAAGTGTGCAAGTGAAAGGATATTTACGCTTCGCATGAGCTTTTTCTAACGAAAAACTTTTGCACCCTGTTTTCTGCACGCCGTCACATTTGTGATGGCGTGACGTGCGACGTCACGCCTTCACGAACAAAAAATTGCTCTACGAAAATCCACTATTTGAAAACTCGCAGGTTTAAAAGGTTTTGGTTGCGACCGCGCGTGCCGAACAGCGCGCGCGGTCGCAACCAAATGGACGCCTACAAATATACGAGTGCCGGAACAGGTTGACCGGCATCTCGCTTGAAGACCTGATCTCCTGATTCTCGACGTCAAACCGAAGCAACAATAGGCCCGATTTTTCCTACTGTATTTCGCTGTGGCCGTTTCAGAGACTCGTAAAACAACTTGTATAAATATGTTATTTAGCAAAAGGAGTTTGTCAGACCACTTTCTAAGCCTGCACATCTATTTTCGTTCACTTCAACAGTTAATGTAAACTTCACTTACTTGGTGCATTGCACTGCAGTAATCCACTTTGTCGCCGTGTCGCTTCCCAAGATCTTGAAGGGAAGCGGTAAAGTTTGACGCGTGAGTCACCTTTGCGACTGTGGCAGTCTTTCACGCAGCAGTAGCGACGTTTATTTTGAGGGGAAAACTCTAGGATTAGGCGAGATGTCACAGGAACCCGGTGAGGTCATAGAGACGTGCAGTTGAGACTTACTTTTATGAAAAGCAGTTCCAAAAGGCTCACGCCGATCCGAAATGCCACGTTCACACGTGGTTTCTAAATGCGCCCGCCCGCAGTCCTCGCGACCCGGGCGCCCTGGCTTACCCAATTTGTTTTATTTTGCAGTCGCTAGATGGCGCAACGTGTAGGGCCAAACTGCATTGCAGCTTGCCCATGGGCACAACAAGAAGCCCGTTTAAGTATGACTTAGCAAACTGTGGAAGCTACGACTCAGTGGGCCAATTGGAGCGTCGTATAGAGACAGGTGGCATCTAGAATGGACGCCTGTGAGGCGCTGTCACGTGTCTCACTCCAATGAATTTACTGGCTCATCAGGATTCGTCGAATTCGCCGTGTGCGAATTTGTAGAATTCGCACACGGCGAATCGTAGAATTCCTTCTTAAGCCGGGAACACATTTGCGAAAAAAAGAACCGAAAATCGGAGAGAAATCGGAGGCTGCGAAAATCGTAGCTTGCGATTTTCGGAAAACGAGCCACAGGAGGTGGAATGCGCGGCGCGGAAATCGCAATGCACTGCGGTTTTCGTGCTCCGACTTCAGGAGGCTGTTCGGTAGTCTGGCGAGCTGGCGTCCCATATTTCGCGCCTCTTAAAAACTTGAGCGATTAAAACCTCGTTGAATGCTACGTGAGCCTTTGCACCACCAACCTTTGATAGAGACCGAAGGGCTTTTCTACGAAGGTTGAGATGAGAACGCAGGGATGGCATACATGTTGCCTGCGCTGCTTCTGAAGCTGCGTGAGCCGCCATGTTGCGAGCCGATCGTGTCTTTTCGTTCCGTCCTGTTCCGGGCTTTCGCGAGCTCCTCCGCCCCGAATTCGGAGGCGCCGTGCGAAAATATCTGGCGCTGCAGATCTTTCGAACAGCTCCCGATTTTCGGAAAAAGGGAGGAGCAAGGGAGGAGCCTAGCTGCCGTGCGATGTTCGTGTGCTGTTTTCGCACAAAATTCGGCTTTTTTTCGCAAATGTGTTCCCGGCTTTACACTGAGAAGTAGATGACCGCGGCGCGCGGTGGCCGCAAGGTCGCGGCGCTTGCCTAGCGCCTGCCCCACGTCCACGGCCGGGTTGCCGGCGCGCCGGCTGGACGCGACTGCGAGGCGCTAATTGCCCGGGCTTCTCGGGCTTCGTGCATGACGCTGTGCTCCCCTTGGCCGTTGTTTACTCGTGTTCCGTTTTTACCTTATTATGGTTGAATGCATATGTACTCAGAGTGAGGCAAGAATTTCTTGTAAAACAAAAATTATATATCTGATAACCAACTTTTTAGAATTCAATTCTGAAACACTTCTTATCGCTGGAAGACCTATGAAACATATCGCGATGATTTAAGCCCGTAATAAAAGTTTACAATGGTGTAGCAGAGGGCAAGATTGATCAGCGGGTCTGTGAGGTGCGCTACTGCGTTGAATGAACACTTGTTAACCGAGCGACAGAGAATCTGTCTCGAACCGATGGTTACAGAAACGCCGCGGGTTCGATAATTATGCCACATCAATTTCTTGTGAATGTGCAACTAAATGACTGGAGAAACCGTTTGTTATAATTTCCGCGAGTTATAAGAAAACAAACACTCCTCAACTTCAACTTCCCGAATGTGCTGCTAATTACCGGGAACTAAAGGCGCAACATAATGCTAAATATTGTATTTAAAAATACCGCCAAGTTAGATTTTGATATGGGCGGACATTGTGCCCGGGAAGGCACCTTCGATATCTTATTTTACAATTGGAATAGGATTCAGTCAATGTTGACAAAGTCATAACCTGTACTGACTCTTGTGTGCCGGACAAATCACTCAATACCCCGCTAGTATTCCTACCCGTGGCGACACCTGGAAAAGGCGGGACGACCGATTTTCCGTGACGTTCAAGCGTAACATCAGAGTAAGCTCGTAACGTCCGGTTCACACATCTGCGTTCCCAGCTACAGGAACGACAGAAACGACACGAATGACATGACACCGGGATAACCGTGACACATGATTGATTGACAAAGCTGCTCATTGCATTATTTGTCACGCTTTGTAATGCGAGCATAATCGTCCCGGTGCCATGTCGTTCGTGTTCTTTCTGTCGTTTCTGTCGTCTCTGTCGCTCGAAACGCAGATGTGTGAACCGGGCTTGAGGTAATAGACGGACCTCACCGCCAGTTTTGCAACGCCTCCTCTAGCGCACTGCATTGCGGGAACTGTGGTCTTTCCGCACGAGGGTAAACGCCACTGCAGGCCTGCGCGTGTCGATCACGAGCCGTCTCGTGCACTACCGCTGCCTCCTGTGAAGTACAACTATGGCTGCATCACGCACGCTCCAGATGGTTGGTGAGATCGGTCCATTGGTCAAAGGGAACGGCGAGCTTTCGTTTTCTTTCTTTTCTGGGGGGTGTTTACAGATATTGCGTTTTCCTGGTTGATAACAATAAATTATTCATATGTTGGGCCTGAAATATTCACTATAGTACACACGGATGAGCACTGTTGAATACTATATAAATAGGATTACCCTTCCAGCGAGAGCTCGCGCACGTAGAATCGGTCAGCTGCCCTATGGCAAAGAAGACGACGTAGACGATAGATCTCCGCCAGCTTCGACTCTGCAAGCAACAACAATGCAAATACATCGTTCATCAACTCTTAAAGACTACCGAAAGCGACAGATTAACTTCTACGTCACTGCCTATTTCGGAACACTTGCAAAAACGAGAATCCAAAATATCAGTTTAGGTGCTTCGCGTGCATTACTGGGCACAAAATAAGCCTCACATGATTCTACGAAAAATGAGCGGTATACTAAGCCAACACTGCGTCTAGAAACACCCCTTTTAGAAAAAGTTTGGAACGATTCAGCATTTCGTGAGCTTCGAGTGTGCACGCGGCCAAAGCACGAAAGGAAGCAACAATAGACCGATCTCACCAAGCGTTCCACGCATGCCTGACGCCGCCATAGCTGTAGTTCGTAGGAGGCAGACGCCAGTTCACGAGACAGCTCATGCCACCTCGTGCTCTGCTCGCGCAGACCTGCACCATGGTTGTCGCGCGTGCAGAAAGACTACAGCTCCCACGATGCACGTCGGCAGCGGTGGCGTCAAACTAGCTGTTGAGATCGGTCTATTACGTCCAGCCGTCTGGCTGCCGAGCGCCCAGCCTGAGCTTCACAGGGCACGCTCCTCCGCTAGACAGGCCGGGCACGCGCCCAAACGGCCAAACGTATCCAAAAGGCCGCCACGCCGCACGCACCACTCCAGCAATGTAAAAGCAAATTGTTGTGTGTATGTTTATACAGCAGGAAGTTAGACTGCCTCAGTGGGCGTCTGGTGTCTCAGATGTAGATGAGCAATCTAGCCAGTTTGGTTCAACCGCTACCCTGAGGTCTTTAACGTGCACCACGCAATAGTGATACACGACCGCACGCCGGTACGATGCTCATCCAGATCGAAACGAGCAGGGGTGGGGATTGAACCCAGGATGCTAGTCCAGCAATGTAAGCGCACAGCGCACTGCATGCGTACAAAGAGTGAAAAGCATTTGCGCTTGCGCCACCTTCGCCCTGCCCGAAGCGGACAACGTAGTGCTCTGCGAACATGCGAAGAACGCATAACCTCAAGAAGCCAACGCCGTGTCTATGAAAGAGAGAGTAAGCGAAATGTCGACTAGAAGTACGAGTAAAATAGAACAAAAATGTTGACGAAATATAGTAAGCTCTGTCGAGCATCGACTGTCGAAGAGACGATCTGCGGATGACACATCGATGAAACAAATGTCGAAGAAACGATCTGCCGATGAAACTACGCAGTGTTGATGAAACGATCTGTCTATGGAACCTTGTTCGACGAACTGATTGTTCAATAAAAAACTGTGCGCCAAGAATGACGCGGCTTGGCACATGATAAGTGGCGCGCCCTACATGATGAAGAGCGCGACAAAGAGCCACATGAGGACGGCCCCAAACCCCCAAACCACTCCAAACCAAACCAAGCGAAGTCATGTCAAAGTCAAACCAATCCAAACAAAATCAATTCAAGGATGGCTGCATGTATCAAGACAATAAATGCTGATAGTATTTTATAAAGGCCGAGAGGACTGAAAAGCAATGCCGGCCGACGATTCCTTAAATCACAGCCTACTCCGGCAAGCACGGTCGATCAACAAAGCCAAAGCAACTCGACTGAGAAGGAAAACTCGGCCTCCACGGCCTCCGCTCATAGAATAGCATACGACTGACGGACACCACTGCCAACAGGGATTATGGTGAGATTTCAAACTGTCGTCACGTGAAACCACCCTACCCAATATTACCGCCCTCCCAAAACAAAAACAAACAAAAAAATTAGTCGATGCATATGTTTACTATGTATACATGCTGCATAAACTTCCGTAGAAGTACGTGTGGGTGTTACAAAAAAGAAACGGGGGTTATATATGTAGCAACTGTTTATTTGTGTACAAATGAGCGAGGTATGCACAGTGAGGCGATGCTCTAATCACTGCGACGTTGCTGTGCAACCTGTCGGAAGGCGCGTTTGTGTTTTTCCGCCGCCCTTGTCAGCAGGCGAAAGTTTAACCCACCCACTTTCGTCAGCTTGCATTTAGTTTCTTTCGTAATAATACAGGTTAACGAAATTTGGTAGAAATATGCTTAGCATAAACATTAGCATTGTGCATTTCTTTTAAATTGGATAAGTGGCTCAGAAGTTCACTGTTTTGGGGTAGTTTTCCCGCCGCGCGACTCATGCGAAGACAAACCAATGGCTTGCGAGAAACAAAAGAAAAACACAAAGAAAGCAAACGGTGTCCGTGATGACCTGTGAGTGTGAGGACCTGTGAGTGTGATGAGCGTGAAGACCTGTGTGAGTGTGAGGACCGTGAGTACCTGCGTGAGTGTGAGGACTTGTGTGTGTGAGGACCGTGAGGAGCTCTGAGTGTGAGGACCGTGAGGACCTGTTAGTGTGATGAGCATGATGACCTATGAGTGTGAGGACCGTGAGGAGCTGTGAGTGTGAGTGCCGTGAGGACCGTGATGACCTGTGAGTGTGATGAGCGTGATGACCTGTGAGTGTGAGTACCGTGAGGATCTGTGAGTGTGATGACCTGTGAGTCTGATGATTCGTGATGACCTGCGAACGTGATGACCGTGATGATCTGTGTTAGCGTAACGTCCTTGATGATGACGGCGAATGAGTTTTGGTTTTGTGTTGAACCGTGAGGTTGAGTACGGGTGATGTCCCTATTTTGATAAATCGTGATCATGAGGGGGCGTGAGTTCTGATTGAGGAAAAAATAGTGATCGTGAGTTTCAGTGAGGACAGCTTAAAATGCCGACCTATGGTTGGTAGTGCACTGCAATTTTCAGCGTTTCCAAGTGCGTCATTTGTGCGCAGATGAGGTCACTCACGCAACAGACGCCTTGACATCGAGTAGTCACTTGGTCAGAGTTCATTGCTTTTTTGTCGTATGGTATTTGGTTTTCGACAATTACACGGCGGAATGTTGTAATACAATTTTTCGGCGCAAATTTTGCCGGTAATATTTGCTCCACTGAGTTCAGCCTTTAGATGGGAGCCTGTATCGAGGAGCTTCAGATGATGCACGAGTGACGGTTGTAGGTAAAAATGTGCGTCTAACCGGGGTGCCATTTTTTCGTAATTGTACATCCGGCGCGTACTTTGCTCGCTTTCTGTACCCTAACAAAAATTTCATATCTGGAGTTATATTAAAAAATACAGATATAGATATATAATTAATTGGGCAGATATGGCCAGATATGCATAATGGGGCCATATCTGGATGTATACAGTCATATCTCTCCAATTCCTTATATAGCATATCTGCCCAATTCCTTATATACCATATATAGACTGCTTTATATGATCCCGTGTTTGGGCCTGGCAAATAGTGTACCCACTCCATATAAAGCAATTTTCATGTGATGGTCCTTCTAGCATCACATGAAAATCATTGACATGGGGCGGGTACCATACTTTCCAGGTTCAGACATGGAATCATATAAGGCATTTATACGAATATTCACAAAATATACATTTCGTTGCTATCCCACACTGCGAAATGTTTATTTACGTAGATATGTCTACAGAATAGGCCGCAGATCAATCTTTATTGACCTGGCTCGAAATTTGTCATTCCGAAAAATATGTATGCTACTAAGATAAAATGCAGGCGATCACTAGTTAGAAAACATTCTAACATATCATTTGACGTCGGAAAGTCACAGCCCTTTGGCGGGAGTGGTTTTCGAGGGAAGAGACCGGGAATATGGTTTGCAAGTTTTATACACAAAAGAGCCATGCTGAACTCTCGTAGTCGAAAACTCCATCAAGCCAGGCGTTTTGTAGGGTCCTTGAGATTCGCAAGCCAGAATAGCAAGTGGGGACTTGTGACTGCACGGAACGGGCTCCTGTACAATTACAGGAGAAACTTCGTAATTGCTAAGACGACAGCAATACATTTTTTTCAGTCCTGGAGTAATTTTTATTCGCCTTTGACAGCATCCGACTTGCGTAGATGATGATTAGCTCGGTGCCTTCTTGCACTTGAACCAGCACCACACCATGACCGACTTTACTAGCGTCCGTTTGAATTTCGGTCTTTGCATCTCGATCAAAGTGTCCAAAAATAGGACGCGTATGGAGTCTTCGGCTGAGCTCGTCGAATGCCTGCTGCTGCTTCTCGGCCCGTTCGAACTTCTTGGCGTCCTTCGGGTGGTTTGTGAGTTCTGCGGAAAACTGTGAAATCCCGAAAGAAGCGCCGATAATAGATCCGTAGTACAAAGACTCATTGCAAAGTCAATTCTTGTCTGTATATGGTGAAAATGTCGCGGAGGCGCGAGCCTTCTCTGGGTCTGGGCGAACGCTCTTGTTACTAATCATGTCGCCTAGGATCTTCCTTTTTTCACATGCGAACAGGCACTTTGACGGTTTGAGAGTGCGTCCGGTGGTTTGTATGTCTTGGAGAACAGCTCGGAGTCGTCGCAAGTGCTCGTCGAAGTCGCTTCAACAACCACGACGTCGTCAAGGTAGAGGTGACAGTTCTGCTACTTAAGTTCTGCCGGTATGGTGTCCATAATACGCTTTAAAGTTTGCTGCGCTAAGCATAGTCCGAAGGGCATCACCTTCAACTCGTCCAGTTCATCCGGTGTGACGAAAGCTGTCTTCTCTCGGTCTTGTTCGTCGACTACAGTCTGCCAGTAGCCGCTGTTCAGGTCCATCCATGTAAAGTATCGAGAGGGGCGCAGTCTGTCTAGCGTGTCATGAATACGGGAGAGCGGACACACGTATTTCGTTGTCACCGTATTCAGCTGCCGGTAGTTCATGCAGAACCTAAGCGTTCCGTCCTTCTTAACCGGTACGACAGAAGATGCCGACGAACAGCTTGAAGGCTAGACTATGTCGTCGTTCAGCATCTCCTTAACTTGCCACTATATTACCTCATTTTCTCTCACCGAAATTTGAACGGCGATCAATGCACAGGAAGCGTGCCTTCTTCAGTAACGGTGCGGTGTTTCACACCGGCGGTTTGGCGCACCTTCGACGATATCGCCAAGCAGTCGCTGTATTCGGCGAGGAGGTTAATCAGCTGCCGTCACTGCAGCAGGCGGGCATTAAATCCTGGGGTCAATGTTGAGCTGCCGTGGCGGCGTACTGTTTTGCTAAGGCGGCATGTATTCTTCAGCAATCGCGGCGATTTCGGCGGAGTTCCCAAGTTCTTCGACGTAGCCCACAGTGGCACCTTTCGTGAGGTCCTGTGTTTCTTGTCGGAAGTTCGTCACGAGGATCCTAGTGCGTCCATTCTGAAGTACAGTGAACCCGATGCGACGCCTATTCCTCTCCCCAGGAGCAGTTGTGTGTTGCCTTCCAGAAAAACTTCGCCGCAGGTAGGAGCATCGATCACGACAGGTGCAAGAACACTTGATGGTGGCGGTAGGTTCACGTGGTCGGCAGCGCATCGTAGTGCGATGGCGTTATTCGGGGTTTCTCTGGAGGCGGAACAGGTGTCCGTAGCGTCAATATGTTCGCTCCAAGGTCGATGACGGCGCGGTATTCACAAAGAATGTCAATGCCGTGAATAACGCCTTTGGCACAGTCTTGCAGAATTACCAAATTCACAGTACATGTCTCGCCTTGAATTTCGACTCGGGCATTTCACATTCTGACAGCCGTGATATAGTGCCATCCAGCGGTTCGTATCTGCAGCGGATCCCACGACGTCATCACATTTCAAAGGCGGCGGCGAGTCTCCCACTCAAAAGTGAGTAGTTTGCTCCGGTGTCCACGAGTGTGGATGCCTCGTGACCTTCGATAACAGCGTTCAGTTTGTTGGGCAACGTTGCAGGGGCCTCGTTGCTATACGTGGCATCGGCCGGGGGGGAGCGCTCCAGCATTCTTGGAGGCTCTTTACTTCGATCGTCAGCGACAACGCCGCCTCCTGTAGTTGCCACAGTTAGTTCTCCCGGCGACGCACTGGAGACAGCCTCTTTCGGCGAGGTCGTGTCCTTGGAGACGCTGACTGTCTTGGCGGTGGTGAGACAGATTTGCGGTGGAGAGGCAGCGCTGATGATGGCAAACGTCGGAGGCACTCGTCGATGTCGCTAGGTCATACGCCGTACATTGGGTGCGTGTCGTTCGGATGCAACCCGCGCAGTCCCAGTTGTCGGCAGGGGCGTCGACAATAAATGCGGTCGGCTTCACCTCTTTGACCGTAGATAAGTCGTCGATGTACTGTCCTCCATACTTCGGTTCTCCCTGGCGCTGGTTGGTCTCGGCGGTCGTACTGATGTCCGTCGTCGTAGCGTCGGGGGTACACCCGTGTTGGTGAGTCCCGTCGTGGCGCCACCGGGTAAAGTTGAGCAGCGTCCGGCGGTTTTGAGCCATTGCGGCGTAGGTCAGCGTCCTCTCTTCGGGTAAGACCACGGTGACTGGGGCATCTGGCAGGAACGCACGCTGAACCTCGTCTCGATCAACTTCGGCAAAGGAGATTGAGACCGGGCGCTCAGCAGCCAACAGACGATTCTTAAGCTCCTGTAAACATATAAATAAAACAACGCAAACGAACGCAAGAACAACTAGAAGAAGTGACACAGACACAGCGCTGACTCACGACTTACTCTATTGTTTGTCTTAAAATACATCAAGATAAGAAGAAAAAGAAATAAAAAGAAGATGAATCGAACCTGTAGGACATTTCCACTGTCATGTGCCATCCGAAGAATTTCTAACAGAAAGTACACCATTACAAAGAATGAATAAAAAGGGAAGTAAATACTAGCGAAATATATAACTATACATCGTTACACCTCCGGTATGAGCAAAGCCAAAACTAGAACGCAAACCCTAAAGCTCTGTGCGTACCTGTCTCGCACACGGCATCGCGGTGTGTGGGCTCCGTTTTTAGGCTGCATGAACGCGCTTGTAGCTATACGATTGCTCCCACAGAAGCCGGAAAAACGTATTAAACAAACGTGCCCAAACTCTGAACAAACTCGAACTCTTCACTAGATAAAGTAACTCCCTCTGAACTTACGCATAGATCGGGATCGTGTTGTCGAATGAAAAAGGCTTCATGAATTTCCCTAGCCAGTCTTTGTGAATGCTTAGCAAACATTTCACTGTCAACTAACCGAGGTGAACAGCCACACCTATCGCAATGAACGGCTAGGTGACCCGAAGGTGAGGACCTCAAAGACAGAGAACGCTCCCGAGCTCTAACATTGATACATCTGCCCGTCTGCCGAATATACACTTTACCGCAGGAAAAGAGTATTTTATAAACGACCCCCACAGCACGAGCTACATGTTTCATGCGATGGTTTTTCCCACAACCTACATGTTGAAGTCCTGCTCTCTCAATGGAAGCACACAGACGAGATAACTTTGAAGGTGCTGAAACGACTATAGGGGCTTCGTATTTAACATCCGATTTTTTAATCTTGTAAGAAAAGCAATTTTTGCACAGCTTCTCTCACTGGATTAAAAAGTGGCTGTTAAATACGAAGTTCCTATAGTTTTTTCATCACTTTCCAAGTTGTCTTATTTTTGTGCTTCCAATGAGAAAGCAGGACTTGAAAATGTAGGGTGCGGGATAAACCATCGCGTCAAATATGTAGCTTGTGCTGTGGGGGTCGCTTATAAAACACCCTTTTCCTGCGGTAAACAGTATAAAGGGCAGACGGGCTGATGTAATAATGTTAGAGCGCGGGAGCATTATCTGTCTTTGAGGTCTTCACCTTCGGGTCACCTAGCCGTTCATTGCGATAGGTGTGGCTCTTCACCTCGGTCAGGTGATATTGAAATTTTGGCTAAGCACTCACAAACAACGGCAAGGGAAATTCATAAAGCATTTTACATTCGACAACACGGTTCCCATCTATGCGTAAGTTCGGAGTCACTTACTTTATTCAGTGAAGAGATCGTGTTTGTACGGAGTTTCGGCACGTTTGTTTAATTCTTCCTTTCTGCTTCCATGGGAGCGATCCTATAGCTACAGGCGCGTACATGCAGCCTAAAAGCGGTTCCCATGCACCACGAGGCCGTGTGCGAGACAGGTACGCACAGAGGATTAGGGCTCGCGTTGTAGTTTTGGCTTTGCTATAACCTGAGGTGGAATGGTGTATAGTTATATATTTCTCTAATATTCACTTTCCTTTTTCATTGTTTTTTGTCAAGGTATAGTTTCTGTTAGAAATTCTTAGGAGGGCACATGACAGTAAAAATCTGCTACGTGTTGGATTCATCTTCTGTTTATTTCTTTGTCTTCTTATGTCGATGTGTTTTAAGAAGACGAAAAAAGAGAAAGTCGCGATTCAGCGCTGTGTCTGTGTCCCTTCTACTTGTCCTTGTGGTCGTTTTCGCTCCTTTATTTATAAGTTTACAATGCACCACCAACTAGCCCAGAAGAGCACGTTCGATGTTCGTGGCTTCCGTGATGAAAACCTCGATGGTCGTAGTCGTGTGCCGTACCAGGCATCCCAAGATGATTTCCTTCACCCCTCAAATTAAAACCGCCGGCTTCTTTGTTTCAAAAGCGTCAGGATCCGCGCGGCTGCTGTGTCAAAGGACATCTTCAACACATCTAACGACGCTCTGGTTAGGGCCTTGAACGATCGCTTGAAGAAGGTCTTCAGAGCGTTTTCTTTGCTGTTGAATGGTTTATGTTCTTTTCTATCCCTGGCCTCGAGTCGGTCCCAGGAGGTGATCGATGCTTCGTGGTTCTCAAACAATTTCCGCGCGGTTTCTGTTAAGGCGAAGTAAAAATACTGATGACGTATACCGGTGTCCGATTGTTGTGGTTGACCTCTCATTTGTACTGTTGGACCCAGTCGAAGCTTTCGCCATACAAGGGACAAGGTGTCCGAGGAGCGAGGGGCAAAGTAGACGACTTAAGGGGCGGCCGGGTTGTGCTGGGACACCATCGTCATCTTGGTGTTCAAGTTCTGGGGTAAAAGTCCTTGGGTGCGGCCGCAGGTACGGGTTTGGGGCTCGCCGAGGGTGATCAGCTTTCCGGGACTTTAAAAGGATCGAGTCTGAAAGATCTTTGAAGGAGTGTGTTTCACCGGCATAGGATGTGGTACCGAACACCTCTATCAAAATATTACCAATAACGATTAATCAGGCGACAGATAAATAAAGGCAACTAAGCGTTTAATTTGGCGAATTTGTGCCCAAAACGAAAATAGAGAAAGGCTATCTCAGGTAACGCGGGCGGCGTAACAGCAGGATCGAGCGCTAGGGCGAGACTGACTGCGAGTTGCCAGACGTAGTATCTTGTTTAAACGCATGGGCTTCTGGAACAAACAACGTAGAAGTTTCTGCGCGTAAAACATTCGAACCCCGAATAAACATCAATGTTATATAATTCACCAGAACGCGACATTTATCGAAATAACAAAATTCTTTTCGTTTGAGTAAAGGACGATAACCATTGGGCCACGGGCGCGCTTGATCGGCGAAACGTGTAACTATATCTCCCATTAAAAAAAAAAACACTTTTTTATAGGCTTAGCCGCAAAGGAGGCTGGCGCGTTAAGCTGATTTTATGACAAGGGTGGGCTGCCCCCGTGTCTTTGTCACGTGCGCCATTAAGCGGAGTGGCAGGCAGTTTGGAGTGCCTGCCTCTTCTGTTGCAGGATTGTTTTGTCTTTCTTGAATCGTGGTTGAAAGTCGTCAATGAAATCGGAGAGGGTGTACCGTTTTTTTTTTACTGATACTGCGGGAAGGGGCGAACTTTCATGGTGTTTTTGGGTACCTGGAGCTATCGTCTTAATTTGTGGTTATGCCTTCTTCCTTGGGTAAATATCTTAACTCTTCGATTGACCGTTTTCGGTTAGTTGTGTAGTTCGTGCAAATCTCGAACGTTCGGTTTTTTAGAACTCGGAACTCGACGTCTTTCGGCCATTTCATGCCATTCCTGTAGTATCTTGCCTAGACAAGGTCGTTCTGGGGTCAATATCGTTTCGTAGAATTACGTTTTGAGGACAACTTCTTAAGGGCTCAAGTTTCATAGACACACTTATCATCGACAGGAACCTTTCGTCGACACCCGTTACGCGAACTGCACGCTGTACGGACATTTCATCGCGCGTGTATCTTTTGGATGCGGCCGCCCAGTTTAAACCGCTTCGCGGCGATAGTCTAGCGGTTTATTAACAAAAAGTTAAACCACCCGAGACACCTATACACTTCGCTTTCGGCGACAGTTTGATGCAGCTTATTACAGAAAAAAAGTTAATCTGGGCTGTCGTTAAACCCATTCGTCGATGAAACATCGCGTGTCGATGAAACGTCACGTGTCGATGAAAAGTTTGTCTGTGAAACGTCATTCGATGAACTTTTCGTCACCAGTTCCGATGTAGATGTCTTAGTTTAAAGTTGCTCGCAGTGCGCTGCTTCGTCTGTTTTAATTGCACAATATCGGTTAGTGATGATCTTAGAAGGTGGAACCGTGAACGAAATTATTCTCTTGTCATTATTTAGGAGATGTTGAACCAGTTGTCTTGTGTGGGGGCGTCTGATATGCGACAACTATGTTATGACTTGCCACTTTTATGGTGATCCCCGGCTTTACACCAGCGTTGACAAACTTCTTGAATGTCCCTACAATGTTTCCAGCCACACCCTAAATTGAGGGGTGGTTTGGTTGTGAGAATGACTAGTGCACTCCTTTGTAGAGCGCAGCTCTTAGGCGCCCGTTTCCGGCTTGAGCGGCATCGGCGTCGCCGTCACCGTCGGCGTCACCAAGGTCATCCCAAGGTCACGCGACCCCCCAAGGTCACCCCAAGGTCACCTCAAGGTGATCCCCACGTGACTGGGGGGGTCACGTTGCCCCTCAGGTCACGTGACCCCCGGGTCACGTGACCTCGGGGAGGAGGGGGAGGGGTCACGTGACCTGTCGGGAGGGGAGGGGGGTCACGTGACCTTGGGGAAGGAGGGGGAGGGGGGTCACGTGACCTGGGGAGGAGGGGGAGGGGGGTCACGTGGCCCCCAGATCACGTGACCCCCCCTCCCCCTCCTCCCTCCAGGTCACTTGACCTCGGGGGAGGAAGGGGAGGGGGGTCACGTGACCTGGGGGGAGGAGGGGGCCCCTCCCCCCAAGGTCACGTGACCCTTCCCCCCCCCGGAGGAGATTGAAGAATGAGCGGAGGAGGAGGAGGAGGGGTATACGCTCCCCTGACTACCCTTCCTTCCTCCTCCTCAAGAGCTGCGCTCCAATTCGGCATTACAGGGAGTTGTAAACGGCTTTCACTTTTTTTTTCATGAAATCCCGGAATTCGCTTGATCGAAATTTCGGGTTACTGTGTATCACAATTTTTTATGCAAGTCCATATCTTTAAAAGAAAATTAAACACACAAAAGATACACTTATGGCAAGTGCCGAAGTCGTCGAGGGACATATTTGTATTCATCGATGTTCAGCAAAGAATTTCTTCCTTGAAATGTTCCTGAGAAATCTTCATGCAGTCTTCGCTATTTCTAATTGGAAATTCTCACGGCTGTGTGGGAACTTCGGTTGCTTCCCTGCTCACTCCCTGGCACGGTCGACAACTTCGGATTATTGTTTTCATGTAAGGATCCAAAAGCGGTCACCACACGAAGTGTCGTTCAAGTCCTTCATCTTCTTCATCCCCGCATGCTCTAGATGCAAGTCATTCAAACCGTGTTTTCGGTAGCTCCAGAGTACTATAACGCGTGCTTTCGACATTAGGCAGTCGAGCACGAGTGAGTTCCGTTCTGCGACGCAGATACTGCTTCAGGTGATGGTAATTTAATTGTTCCGGTCATCCTTTCATGGTGAGGTTTAAGGCCTTAGACTACTCAATGTTAGTTTGTGTCTTTCAGCTGATATTCTTATATAGCAGTTGTTTTAGTTAAAAAGTTTATAAATGGACAGATACGATTTCATCCTTTCTTGATGTATCTAATTTTTTAGCGCACTTGTCAGTCACTGTCAGTCTTGAGAGCATGTCTGCCAATGCGTTATTAATGCGAAACCATTAACTGTCTCATGGAGCGAGCAGCGCCAAACGGCACCTTAAATCATTCTCCAAGTGAAGCCAGCTCCCAGCTATGAACCCACTCAGCGACACAACGGCACCTACATTTCCCGATCCCAAAGGAGCGGAGTTAAGTTGTTGCATTTCGCCTTCGGTCCCATTGGCTGGCGCGCGTCGACGAGGCTCCGATTGGATGCTGCTCGTCAGTTTCAATGGCCGCTCACCCAATGGCGCTGCGTGTCCATCAGCGCGCCGTTAACACGGGACGTCCAAGGCCAGCGCACCCAGTAGAGCACGCGCGCTGACCGGGGACGAAAAATACGCAGCAGACGAAATAAGGAAGCGAACGAGCGGCTTGCATTATTTCGCATTCACAACTCATAAGAAATGCTTAGATGTACCTGGAGACTTTTATCGGTTTACACACTGTATGTTTAAGTCATACCTTGACACAATGTGTGCGTTAGTTCCATTACAAAAATTTAAAATAGATACCAAATGTTTGGGGTTAGTCCAAAGCGTGAAATGGAGTCCAAAGAAATATAGGGGAAATTTCCTTACGCCTTGAACTAAGCTAAAGCATTGTCTTTTAATCTGAGAGTAGTTTCACCCACAATTGGGGAGCGTTCTTGACATAAAGGTGAAGACAAGTTTTCTTGAAGTTTTTCGGTCGGTACAATATCCATGTTGCGCAGGTAATATTAACCGTTCTTGAGAGTTACTAGGATGTCACCCCTAAATGCACCTGTGTAAGGCAAGTTCCCAACTAGTTTTTATTTGAGGCTTAGGAAGATTGCTGATGCTGGAGTTATTCCAAATGTCACTCTGTTCACCTCATACAGTTCTTCGTGTATTGCTTGCCCTGATATTTCTTGGTTTTTCCGCTAAAGAAATCTTGAAGTAGGCTTGTTTGCAAGAGAGCTTGGCGAAATTTTCAATTGGTAATTTTCAAAAAAATACTCGGTCTTTGGTTGTACTTATTTTGCTTTAAGGATAGGTTTAATGTAGCCATGTAACCCCGCATATGCGCACTTGTCTGTTTGCCTTCATCATTGAAACAGTTGGAGTCGTCCACTCACTTCTGATCACAGGGGTGATGATGTGCTTTTTCCCGAAACAGTAAAACTCCTCTTCGATCATTGTCACAGAACGTGTGGAACTAACTCTGGTCTGAGAAAGATTGGTTGAGCACCTTAATTCACGCAGTTTCCCGCCATGGTACTTCAATTTTTCATGACTTTGAAAGATAGAATTGTGTTTCTGTAGCACATTTGCGAGAGTTAACGTCTCTGCACTTCAGTTGCGTACTTCCTCCCAGTTTACTTGAAAGGCCTGAAGTAATGCCCTTTCTAGTATGGGTCGTAGCCCATTTTTGACTACTTAAGTATATTGGTGCTTGATTTTCCCGTTGTACCGCATCTCCGGTTTAATCACTCCCTCTAGAACGACAGGCGTGCTGTGTGGGGCTTGAGTGTTATCTTCGAAGTTTCACTCGATTGTCTAAAATGACTTTGTGAAACGTGTACAGCTTGATCAGAGTCACTCGTGAGCCTATGTCGATCTAAATTTAAAGAGGTCTGCCGGGAAGCGGACAAGATATTCTTTATTTGACTGCGTAGCGGGCACATCACGCCTGCGTATGGATCATCTACGAGGCCCTTCATGTGTCAGTAACTTTTCTTTTTTGCAGTGGTTATGAATAATGGATTATTTAAACTAAGTCATCCCCCCGCTCCCAGCTACCCCCCCCCCCCCCCAATTATAGTTATCTTACCATATCGGTACTGACAGCGAACAATTTCTACTTGCTGCCAATTAAGAAAATACATTCCTCTAGTATCTCCGCTTTGCCAGTTTATTTGGAAGTATATTTTATCCGCGTAAATGTATGTAGCTCTAGATTTTCAGATTTTTTGATATTTAAAAATAAAATAAAACCTCAATTGCCGCAGAAAATTCAGAAATTTACACTACAAAAAAAATAAAGTTGGTCATATAATAAATATAAAAAGAGCATTGAAAAAAAAACTAATTTTCGCAAAAACTATCCCTTTTACTTAGGAACTGCAGAAGATCGTCGTGTCCTAGAACAAGTTTCAATATTAATTTTTGTGCGCAGCGTCGCCGATGCCTTGTCTGAACCTCGAAGCAACTTGATATCTTTCTGGTGTCTGCACCAGCGTTACTATTAAGCATTCTGTTCAAAGACTGGTTAAAATATACGCACCTCAAACTCTAGGAGGTAATACCCAATCAGCTCTCTCTCTTGGGTGAACTGTTAAAATGAGAAGAAAAAAAGACACGACGAGAAAGATTAGAATTGAAATAACTTATTCGTGTTGTATAGTAGCATCTACAAAAAGATTTTGAAACGGTCTAATTTTCTACTAAACAGAAAAAAAATCGCCTCGGATGAGACATAAATCCAATGAATAGGGACATGGATTTACACTTATTTAGAAGTCGCTAAAGAAGTTTCTGAATTTCGTTGTCAGCCTTGTGGTAGTCCTGTTGATATGGAAGTTTCTTCTTAAATAATTGGTGTTGTTTGACCTAATGATAGCGGGCAACGTGAATATTTTAGGAAACATTAAGTGAAAGGCTGCGTCAGCCATTTATGTCAACTAATGTCTTTGACAACTTAAGAGGCGCGGGCATGGCCTATTGTTATTATGCTTGTCTACTGTTCATTCACCCTTTAACGTTCGTGCCAATTGAAGCCACGATAAGATTGGTTGTGGAGCATAATGTGATGACTCACCACATCCGGCCTTGCGCACACTCTCAATGACTGTCTGCGAGAACATTCCTACTGGTATTCTAGATCCGTTGCTCTACTCCTTCAAAAGTTGACTCTTTTTTTATTTATTTATAGGTACAATTTAGTTCGAATCGGCTCAAAAACATATTTGTTAAAACAACCCACTCCCTGGTTAAATCGCCGTTACATATGCCGACCTACAGCTTTTGTTTCGGAAATTCTACTCATTCATGTGGCTGTCATTTTGTGATCCGACAACTGGAGAAAATATATCAATGTTACGAAGAGAACGCGTCATCCCATGCAAAAATGATTCATGGACGTTTATTGAAAATCATCTAGTAAGTTCTCACCAGTGTTGTAAAGTACCTAGGTACAAGTAACTGTAAATTGGTATCTAGTTACTTTTGTTGTACTTGAGGTACAAACCTAGGTACTCTCATTTCTCAGTATCTGTATTTGTATCATAAAACATTTTCCAGTAACTTGTAACTAGGTCAACTTACTTTTTACAGGTACTTTTCTATTCACTTCGTCAAAATCGTAAAAAAACAATGTAACATATAACTGAAAATAAATTATAATTAAAGTCGTAAAGCAATTTAACATCACGTAGTGTTTCCCCGCAATAAATCGAACTCAAAGTTTGCACTTTACGAAACTGAAGATGTTTGTGAAGAAAAATAGAAACTGGGAGGACGGTTAACCTTCGCCTTTAAGAGTTAAACGAGATAGGATTATCGGGCCCCGTTTGCATGGCTTCTCAATCGCTTTTCATGCTCTTGAGTTACACTACAACCTAGTTCTTATGATACAACACTCCCGGCGCGATCGAGGAGCTTTTGCCAGTGCTTTGATGCCATTTTACCCCGCAAGGTTTATTTATGTGTTTGCTCGGCACGCGCTAACACTCGATGCGATAATGCCTTTACCCTGACACAGACAGTCATCGAGGCACTCTAATTACGGCAGGATCGCAGTGCCATTCCCAAACCCTCCGTTGCCTAGTCGGTAGCATGTCTGGCTCGCAACCGAAGGGTCGTGGGTGCGACCCTGCGTAAATTCTTCAAATTTTTTCTTAAGGCAAATGAATTAGTTCATCAAGTGGGATCATTTGAAACAAGCGGCGAACATTAATTCGTATATCTTTAACGACCTTCATTCCACGCGTGACGCCACGTTTCACAGGAGTGTAGTGGGTTGTTTGAAATTCCCGCGCGAAGTCATATGGCTGTCACGTCACGACCAATGAGCTTGAGTATGACTTAGAGCGGTAAACCGCAACCCAGGGCCTGCAGAGGAAATGGCACCACCCCGGTTGCTGCCATCTTGCCCGTTTGCCACATTAGTGATCACGTGACGTCAAGATGGCTGCGCCCAGAGGTGGACCAGATCAGACTGGCCAGATCACTGTAAGCAGAGCGGCCAGAGCGGCCCCCTGGGGACGCGTTCGAAACTTACTTGAGTGGATCCGCGTTACTCCGGTGGGTCATGTCACATGACAAGACTGATAGAGTAACTGGACGCGGGTAGGTTTTCGAACTGCAAAGGTACAGAACATTTACCCTAGAGTGTGATCAAGTACATTTTGGACCGCGGCATTGCTTACCGTAATCTGGTCAATCTGATCTGACGCACCTATGGACGCAGCCATCTTAAAGTCACGTGATCACTAATGTGGCAAACTGTCAAGATGGCGGCAACCGGGGGGGTGCCATTTTTGGCCGCTGGTTTACCGCTCTAAGTTTACTCAAGCTCGTTGGTCACGACCCTATCGACCATTCAGGAATTTCCCGTCACGCCACCGACGCCACCGACATCCGCCAGATTTTCTGTGACACGAGCTCCTAAACGCGCTCGCGTTAAAATATTCTCTTCCTTCCTAAAAACGAAAGAAAAAACGTGAAATCTTGAAGACTTTCGCTCGTCGTTGCGTTGCGAAAGTTAGGTGCGTGTGCATTCGACTCTTCGTTCTTCCATGCGGCCGACGTCTTCTGGGCCCGCGGATGACCTCGATGCCAGTCCTGGCGCTGAAGGGCAAGCCATATCAACAAGCGAGTTTGAGCGGGACGTCGTAAACAATGAAAGCTGTGTCCTCGGTGAGCCAATTGGAGCGTGAGAGTAAGGCACGTGAGGACTCAACTCCGATGTGGACGTCTGTGCAGCGCCGTCGCGTGCCTCGCTCCAGTGACCTTATTGGCTCCCCGGGCCCTTCTGTTTTGCCATTTGCCACCTTCTACCGAGTCGGAGGCTCCTCCGGTGGCTGTTTCTCGCCGACTCTCTCCGGCCTGTCGGGACTCTCGGGCGCCACTATGAGGGCCCGGGAGCCCGGGCAACGCGGGCTCTATGCTAATCGTGCCGCCGTGGCGAAGAAGAGCAGAAGGAAAAAGAAAAAGCAGAGGGCTCTCGGAAACAACAACAACGAAGGCGACGTAGCCACGTGGCTACGTTACGTGCTGCCTTCTCTGGTCCAGTGTTGAGTCGGTTGAGTCAGCCCCATTGTCTTGGGTTGCCTGGTTGATTGCGGACGCAATTTGCCTTCATCGCCATGTCTTCGATCATCAATGAGACGGCCATCGTCAGTAGCGTAAAAGAAGGCGAATCAGACGAACCATGGCCCTTTTATACGGATTATTTTAAACTCGTGAAAACGAAAGAAAATGGGAACATTGATGTTAGGTGTCTGAAGTGCGCCCCGAAACTCAAGATCATCTCCGCGTTGCTCACGGAGAACTTGAGGTACTGCCGCCCGGTGGTCGAGAGCTTAATTGCGGCGATCAATAAGAGGTTTGCAGGTTTGGAGGAAGCAAAAACATTTGATAATATCTGCCGTATGCCATCCAAAATTTAAGGTTGCATGGATCGACAACGAAGTGGAACGAAAGCGGGCCTGGGAATATGTAAGGAACAAACCTATGCGAACATCAACTATAAAAAAAGCGTCGTCAGGCGAACAAAGTGGTGAGGATGAAGAAGACTGTGAGCACTTCTTTAACTTGGAAACATCGTCCTCATCTGCTTCATGGGAGCAGGAGTTTTTACAGTACACCGAACTTGCTCCGACAAGAAGTCTGGACTCTCCAAGCACATGCCGCTGCTGAAAAGCGTGTTCTTAAAATTCAGTACAGGGCTTCCAGGGAGTGTGGCGGTGGAGCGCGTTTTTAGAATAGGAGGAACAATTGCTACCAAACTGCGATCGAAGATGTCGGATGAACATTTCGAAGAAGTTCTGATTCTGAGGTCAAATCGAGCACTCAAGTGAAAAAGACAGTCTTCGAATGCTGTGGTTAGAGCGTTTTGCCTTATTTATCCCATTGACACCAATAAAGCACGTTTATCAAACTTGGTTTTGTGTACATCCCCAGTATGCAAAGGATTTACTACCAATAATAATGTGACAAATTTGAGAAAAATTCTTGACGTGAAAATAAAAAGTACCTTTGAAGTAACTGTACCTGTACCTAGAAACATTTTTATGCGAGTGGCTAGATACGCACCTAGGTACATTTTCGTATGAGTAACTGTAACTGTATCTTAGGTACGTTTTGAAGTAACTTTTACAACCCTGGTTATCACCCTCTATACACCGTCTATTTTCAACCATCAGAAACAATAAAACTAGCTATAGCCATCTGTAAGAAAAATCTCTCTTTAATGCTATAGAACCTCGGCAATTCAGATTTCTATAGCCGGCTAATAATAAATATTTTTCTAGAAAGCTATAGACTCGCGACAATTGAATTTACTTAAGAGATATGTACAGAAACATGTATGTCCCTAACGCCATCTATTCGAGAAACGTAATGTTGCTTTAGCCGGTTATAGAGAGGTGTATGTTCCTGAATCTAAATTCTTGGAACCATTAAATTTTCGTTTACCGACTCAAAGGAATTTAATGCTTGAGAGAGAGCCTGTAGTAGATTAAGAGCCGAGCGCGGCCTTGCCGACTCACACAGACCCTTCCGACAACGACGCACTCTCTCTCCAGCGACTGAATCTGTGTTTACGCCGACTCCAACGACCGCAACGCTGGACACTCATTTTTATCTACCCTTTTTGGTGTTTCGCTCATTTGAGGCTTAAGTTTGCGGCCTTAAAAATTTATTTTAGTTCATTATTCGTCGTCACTCGGCCCTCCTTCATGACCTTCCTGGTGGAGGTGCCGGGTAACTTTTTGTGTCCTTTGCTCGCACGCCCCCGAGGATTCGCCGGACCCGATCGATTTCTATACCTTAAGAATTTTCTTTTGTAAGACCAGGCGAAGCTCGAGCAAGCCTCCGTACCAATCACAAAGCCTGGATTTTGGACTTCTTCGGGACAATCCCAAGAAGAAGAAAAAAATTACACCGCCAGCAATCGACCACTCCCTTCGACATCGTTATGACCGTCGCAACCCGGACGCCTGCTTCCTTCCGTCATCTACGAAGACATCTAAGACTGGATCAACCGGTACGAGCAAGTGGGACGGCACAATGGGTGGACGCCGGAGAAAGGCATGCAGCGCTTTTACTTCTCCGTCGAGGGAACGTCACCTATACCTTGGATATAAACTACGAGGCAACCATCACCACCTGGGAAACATGCAAGGACGAGTTCCTTTGAGCGTTTGCGACCCAGCAATGACGAGAACACGCTGAGTTGCTGCTTCAGACAAGGGTTCACATTCCCAACGAGAGCATCGTCAGCTTCGTCGAGGACGTGCTTCGACTCAAAAGCCGAGCTGATCCCGAAAAATCTGAAGGAGAAGAATCTGCGGATCTCCATTCGGAGGGTCAATGAAAACATTTTTGGGGGTCCTGTGAGCCACCCGACTATGGCCGTTGAGGCTTTTGTGACGGAGGCGTCAAACGTCCAACGTGTCCTCCTTCCAAAAGACATTCACTACCAGCGATATTCGGGCGTCGCTGGCCCCACGCCGTCCACCTGCGACATTGGCGCCATTATCCCGGGAATCCGGAAAATTATTTCCGACTCTGTTCGCGAGTAGTACAAGAAGCTGCTTCCTACTGCCGAAAGCACGGCCTTACCCTCGATCACCTCGGTCGTTCAATAAGAATTCTATCGGGCCTTCGAGCCGCGGGCTACCGTTGTCATACCAGACCCCGAGTAACCGACGCTGACCGACGCCGCAATGACCCGCCAACCACCACTACCTACTCGACCGCATCTGGCGCCTCCATACAATGAGCGTCCAGCACCACAGTACTTCCGACGTCAGAAAGAACGGGTCCAACACGTCCGCCCGGAGCAACCTGCACCCAGCAAGCCCTACGTATATGGGACGGCTGACCAACGTCCGTCATGATGTCATTGTAGGGAAGCCGACCACTTCTACCGCCGATGCCCCTACCGACAACCCGGGCTGCACAGTTTCCACCCTAACAACCCTCCCCTGCACTATGGAAAGCGCCCACAAACCCTTGAAGAGTGCGTTCGTCGTTTGCGCTCTTCAAAGCTAGTTTTATTCGAAGGATCTCGCTCATTATTCCCCATGAACCGCAGCCTCTCCTCAACATAGGTTCCGTCGAGAAAGCCTTTCCCCTTTGCCCAGCCGGGAATTTCTTAACACGTCCGAAGCGAACATCCTCCAAATAAGTTGAAGGGCTCCTAAAAGCGACCAAATGCTTCGGGATGACGCTTCTGCGATAGTGTTGTATAACCTCAACGTTACCATCGACGGCCATGACGAGAAGGCACTCATCGACATTTGAGCAGACTATTCTGTTTTGAGTAGGAAACTTACACGCCTCCTTCGAAAGGTGATGACGCCATGGAATGTGAGTGCTGCCAACTTTAGGACTTCTTTCCTAGATCTAGGAATTTTCATCATCGTTTAGAGGTAAGGAGCATTTCCTTCAGATTTAGGGATTCATTTTTAATGGGTTTCAGTGGATTTTAGAGAGACGTTCCTCCCCTTTTAATGCGAAAGCATTAGCTGTCTCCTGTAGCGAGACGACGTCATAAGCTTTGAAACCGCGCCAAACAGCTCTTTAATTCTTCTCGCCAGCTCCCACCTATGAAACCACGCACAAATCTAGCCAAAGGCACCTTTTGCACTTCGGTCCTATTGACTGCCGCGCATCGACCGGTATCCCATTCGCCGGACACGCAGCGCCATGGAATGGCCGATCGTTGAAACTGAGGCTGCGAGTCAGTTTCAACGACTAGCCACCCCATGGCGCTGCGTGTCCGTCAGCCCGCCTACACGCGGAGAGGACGTGTGATGTGCATGATTTTGCATTCACAACTGACAAGGATCGCTAAGCTCGTAAAACAAACCATTCTTTGCTTTCTTACGTAGCGGAGGGAGTGACCGAAAGAACGCCGCAAAGTTTCCTCCTCCGCCCTGCGCGCGCTCAACTTCTCAACCTTCGACCTTGGAGGGACGAAAAAGCCCCCGCAATCCCTAGGCGGTGCACGAGAGCACGATACAGCGCGCTAGAGGCGAGCGTTCACGCTGCTCTCTATGCGTTGTCTTTGAGCTCTGTAGCGCCGTTGGGCCAAAATTCGATTACGTCATGCCTCGCTCAGACGAGGAGCGAGAGCAGACGAGGGGAGTTCGTCTGCTGCGATGAGGCATTCGCACAGCGGACCCAAAAGAAAAAGTAGATTTTCTGCTCGAAATCGCGTCCCGCGGTCCACGAACTCAAGCGCGAGCTTGAATTGTTAGCGTCTGATATTCGACGAAGGGAGGAATCGACGACAATTGCTTTATTTGCAAAACTTGAGTCGTAATGGTGCCGTACAGACGGTTAAACCTACCAGTGTGTAATGAAAGGCTAAGGAAAAACACAGAGGGCACGAGATCTCACATCATCCGTGTGCGGGTGAAAGGTGGAGTATCTGTCGAAAAAGCTCCCACAGCGGAAACCTGTAACGCATTCAGTCAGCGTCCGGGAAAGCTAAACATGGAGACGTCTCCTGAGATTTGAGCATTCGGCAAGTTCGTTGCACGGTGCATTCGGAAAGTTCGTTCGGGGCCGGTTCTCCGTGCAGCACTCTGTGGGTGCAATGCATTAGAACTCTCACTGTGCTAGTCTGGATCGCAGATCGGGAGCCCGTCGCTGACATCACTGGCGGCCATTGCTTGACAACAGGCCATGCACGGAAGTCTAAAGGAGAAACACGCAAAAGTGGGAAACTTGTAAGCGGTGCTCGAGGGCGAGTATTTTATGACGTTCTGCGATCATTATATCGGGTGCTCTAAAATCAATTAGGCATTCGTCACGCGTTCAAACGGCGATTAAAAAAATGGGCCGGAGCACCAGCGACTTTATCGACGTCGCTTGTTTTGGTTGCTAAATAAATGACACGTTCAGCGACTGCACGGCACGCTCTCAGTGTCAGTTCGTTACGGAAGCCCTAACAGCAGTTCAAGGAAAAAGATTTCACCGCATTCAAAAGCGGTTAAAACGATGCGAATGTCTTCAGTACAGGCCTTCTAACATATCGTTTGCTGAGTTCTGATGACTCCGAGATCACGAATGACTCCAAAATAACCCTCGGCTACTCTTGTCTAATTAAACACATCACAGTTAACTTCCAACAAAGTCGCCCTCGGCCAACGACCACACAACATTTATTAAAAAAAAAAGAAGATTGGTATTCAAACGCATTTAAAATTCTTGCCCAGAATATTAACTGCTATTTGCGGAAAATACGATAGAAGTTTCATGGTCGAGAACAACCTACTCACGTAATAAAATTGAGTTTTCCCGTTTCTTTTATAGCAAGCAGCAATACGGGCCTCTATCCGCGATTCGGCCTACTAAGAGATCAGTGGCGCCAGTTTTATTAGACATAAATTGTTTCTTTGCATTCAGTTGTCGCGATGACAGCGTAAACATTACAACACTGCCAAATCTCGAGCAAAGCCCGTCGTCTGCAGCGTATCCAAGAGAATGGGGCCGCTGCCGAGCACAATGAGCCAAAACACGTCATCGCAAGTACTAAGGTTGTGCTTCTCGAACAAAAATACCTAGACAAGGAGGTATACAGGACGTTTCGGGAGGACGCTCTTCTTCAAGAGCGTTCGCCCAAAACGTCGTGTATACCTCCCTGTTCACGTATTCTTTTCGAAACGCACAACCATATTACTTGTGATTACGTGCAGCGCCTGCAGCTTCATTTGGAAGTACCAAAGCGCCGCCACGCGGGACAGGTTCGATGAGAGTTTCAGTGGTTTCAGTTTCGTTTTCGTCGCCTTGGTGGCGCAGGCATGTAAACTTTTGTGAGACAATATTTTCAGTGGAATTTTGATTGGAAAACGCGACATGAGTTCCGTCCACACACCCTACAACGCCGGCAAGCGTGCCGTCGGCTCGGGCGAAGCCCTCCTTGGTGGAGGCCTTGCTTTCCGCATAGAAGTTAATCCAAAGGCTGTCGAGGCGCTCGGCGATGGCAGCCGCAACAACTCTGACAGCCCGGCTTACTGTCATCTGGGAGACTGAGAGGTGCTCGTCAGTCGCCACCATACCTTGAAATCTACCGGTTCCGAAGAACCGGAGCGCGCAGAGAACTTGCTGTTCCACGGTCATGGTAGACGCGATTGTCCGCCGCCTCCGGATACCGGGCGCCAAATGAAGCTCTTCGCACAGCCAACGCACAGCGGCCTTCGATAGCCGGTATTGTCGCCGAAAGTTGTCGTCAGGGAGTTGAAAGGCGTCCCCGCGTCCCGGTGGTCTTGGCAGCAACGCCGACGGTGGCGTAAGATAAGCTCGGTCGGAGTGTACGGCACCGCCCTTTTGACAAAGCTTAACTTCGCCTCGATCCGAAGTGAAGATTTCGGGGTCAAACCACGGTTCTCGCAAAGTTCTGGAACGTCACGATGACGTCAGCAACAACTTCAACAAACAAGGTTTTGATTTACTTTTTAGAGCGCTGCACTTAGGCGCCCCTTTCCGGCTTGAGCGGCGTCGGCGTCGCCGTCGGCATAACAGCGTGGTGCATGTTAAGACATGCACCGCGCGAGCCCCCCCCCCCCCCCCCCCGAGGTCACGTGACCTCTCCCTTCGACGTCACGTGACCTCCACGTCACGTGACCACGGACTCTTCCCCCCCTCCCCCCTTGGAGGAGATTGAAGGAGGAGGGGAGGAGGAGAAGGAGGAGGATGAGGAGGGCTATACCCTCGCCTGAGAACCTTTCCCTCCTCCTCCTCCTCAAGAGCTGCGCTCCAATTTCGCGTTACAGGGAGTTGTAAACGGCTTTCATTTTTTTACATAAACATTGCAGGGATTCGGATCTGCAACAGGTCGCTTAGGGACAATCTACAGAGCATTAAGTTTAGCTTGGCGTAGGGATGTAGGGGGAAACGGGCGCGACGTCATCGGCGAAGCTGTTCAATCAGCAGGCTCCTAGCGCCCATCACGCACTGCACGTGCGCCTCAATGAACTTTGGAACATTCTGCCGCTATCAAGGAAATGAGCGTTCTATTTATGACGCCTCGCTCCCCAAGTAGCACGGGGAGCCCGGCCGAAGGATGGCCATATCCCCATGGCCGAGCTCTTTTTCATCGGCCATTGCCCGGCCAAAAAGGTCGGTGCCGACCTCGTTATGGTCCCTCGGCATAAGAAAGGCCCACCTGCCCGGGCTTTGAGAGGGCCAGGCCCTATGGCCAAGCATTGGCCACAATTGCCCGGCTCAGGCATCGGCGAGCCACCGACAGACGGTGCAGCGATAAGTTTCAGCCGCCGCTTGCACATAACTGAGGATTTTTGTTCATGGAAGTACTTTAACGAAATTGTGGAAGTGTTTTAGGTGTTTTAAACACCCAAGAATGATTTCTGCTTCAGGTGACCCCTAGACTGGATGATCAGGGCCCTTCCTTTGCTGCTGCTGAGCTAACACATGCTCAAGCTGAAGCCAGGACAGCCCAAGCTCAGGCCGAGGCAGAGCTAGTCGACACCAAGGCCAAGCTAGCTGACGCCGAGGCCAAGCTGGCCGAGGCCAAGGCCAAGATAGCCGAGGCCGAGGCCAGGGCAGCCTACGCTGAGGAGAAGGGCAAGCTGCTTGAAGCCCGAGCAGAAGAAGCAGAGGGCAAGGTGCTGGCAGCAGAGAGAAAAGCGCTCTTTGCCGTCAATTCTCTCTACCCTGTGCTTGAAGGTATGAATGAGTATAAGTGTAGCATGGTAGCCTAAAAGTTGTCCCCCTCCATCCTCAATTCATGGTGCAGCCACTGCAAGGCACAATGCCTTCCCCTAACTGGTTTTAGGCTCCGTGTTTCTTTACAGACATGAGGGTCCTTTTAAGGGACAATGAAGGCAATTTCAAACTTTTTCCACAAAATGTGTCTTTTGACCTTTTAGATCCTAGCACACTGCCCAGTTTTTTTTATAAACATTTAGGACGTCTATTTTTGTGTTTGCGAATAAAATAAAGAAACCGAAACTAACTCTGTGCATTCCTGCATGGATCTATCTATGTGAAACCTCCGAAAAGGGAAGTGACGGCAGCAGTGACGTCTTGGTAGCATTTAATAGAGGCCGAGTGTGGTTGCTGCGGTGGGCATGGCGTTTTGAGTAGCCCGGTCGCTGTTATTGGCCAGCGATGCCCCACTCGCAAACGAGCCCTCGAGCGATTAGCGTTTTGGCACCGACGTAAAGAGAGAAGGATTACCGTGATCCTAACGACGCGAGACTGACGCTGTTTACGGGGGAGCAGCCGACCTCTCAGTCGTCGACTCGAGACGCGTTTGCTGGAGAAACTGCCTTGCACAGTAAAAAATGTGAAAGACAGTGAAATGACACCATCTGCTTTATTGAAGTGTATCAAGCTGAGAGAGAAACTTGGGTGAACAGGCGATAAATTTTATCAGCAGTTTTATCGACAGTTCACTAGGCCTAACCGAATCCGGCAGAACGCGCTCCACCGCTCAACGAACTTCCTGCACTGCTAAAAGATCTCACTAAAGGATCAAAAAGAAGAGAAAGACTCCATCTTCATGCTTACTTGCAGTGCTCCTACTTGCCCCTAAGGCTGCGTACACATTCAGGAATCTGCCCTACGCCGCCGACCTGTACATATGCTACCCGCCCGGCATAGACTGTTTGCTTCCTTCCGGGTGCCACTGCCATTGTTGTTTGCATTCTTTGCGGGGGCGGCCCTAACCTGTCTTCGGGCGGACCTAGGCGTCGCTGATTAATTGAGTTAGCTCCTGCTTCTGCGACGGAACCAGTTATACTCATTTATTCTATGTTTAGTAAACATTTCCGGTCCGAATTATACTTTTGATAGTTATCGAATTCCAAAACACATATTCTTTCTATAGAACTTGCAATGGAAAACGAAACCGAAAGCATGTATCTGACTTTCACCAATCGCGTGACATGTCCCCAATGATACCGTGTTTGATGTCTTGGGTGACGTCATGCGATACCTGCTTCTCCCTCAGCGACTTCCCGCACTCCGGGGTGTCG
>JABSTQ010001825.1:0-34087 GCA_013358835.2 Ixodes persulcatus | reverse complement strand
ACGTGCGTGACCCAAATAATTGGAAAACGTTCGGGAACAGATGAGTGAAGTAAAAAGGACATTGAGCGTTGTTCCAGAAGAAAGAAACGGCATTGCAGAAAGTTCACTGGAGGCTGTGTACCGTAAAAGCATAAAATAAAGCTGTAGATAAAGATTTTGATTCCCCTAATGCTTGGGTTTCTTCGTTACCCAAGGAGGGCTGCATTTCGAGTTTTTTTTTCTGTTTTTTCCGAATTGCATATGAAACGGGCTCGGGGGTTCATCCTCGGGGCTTGTCAGTCTTACCTATTTCCCGAAAACACGAAACCCTAATCATAGCATGTTCATAAACCCGGGAAGGCCTCTGAATATTTTGAATGTGAGAATTCCGTTTTATCGAAACGAAGAGGCTCAAAATACACGCGGAATATGTGAATATATTTACTCTATATAATAGTATATACACACAAAAAAAAGACCTTTGATAAGTTTTACGTGATAAATTTTCACGTATGTGCAACAGTGACCAAGTGTTTTGTTATAAGTTACGATAAATAATGAATTCAACCTCATACGCACAGCTGGAGGATACACTTCGTAGTATTATGCAGTTTCATTAGAAAAATGGTTAACTGGGTTCACAATGGTTTTGTATAAAAGTATTTCCACGTTCTTGTCTTTTTTTCATGTTAACGTTTGCAATAATTTATTGACTACTTCATTGTCCGAGAAATTAACGACCAAAATATATGCATATATTTTCTTTTGTTGATACATGCCGGACGTAAATGAATTGATAATAAAGCGAGTTAATTTATTTTAATTTACTTCTCGCGAAACATTGGTTTTTTGGAGTATCGTTTAATTCAGTTAAATTCATTCAAATAAAATACATTTATTTATTTTACTCGAATCGGAATTTAGCGTATATTTTAATTCGGGTAAATTAAGTTAAATATTATTCAAACTGACATTCGCCAAAATGCTCACATAAGCCGAGACGATTGTGCGTGGGTCGCGGCAGTCGCGGAACAAATCAAAATTGTCGAAATGATTGCAAATTAAATTATTGCACTTAACCTCAAGGAAAACAAAATACACAACTTTAAACCAACAAATAAACAAGACCACGACTGCATACAAATAAAACAGGACAACACAAAACCGAAACAAGAGAGTGTACAACAATTTTCAGTGTTTGTTTCATTGAAGAATATTATCGCGCAATAGCAGTCTAGTTCATATGCCGACCTATGTAAGTAAGTAAGTAAGTAAGTAAGAAAGTAAGTAAGTACGTACGTACGTAAGTAAGTAAGTAAGTAAGTAAGTAAGTAAGTAATATTTATTTTCAGCAATATTGTGCTGAGGGCACCAGACAAAAAGCTTCCTCGAGGTAGCTTGTCCGGGTCTGGTGCCCCTGCACTTACAGGGCATGGTGAAAACAATAACTACTATACACTACACTTTGTATAAATAAAACAAACGCGTACGTCCTTTTTTGTTAAATAGTGAATATCATTGTGGTCTGTAATGAACTTGTTAAGTAATGTAGGCAGGTTATGCGCGATAGATTGCAGTGCATAATTTGTACGAAAATGAGGCACATTCCAGAAATTTCTGCGTCTGACAAGGATGAAAGATTCACGTTTTGTCAGGAGGGATACATCAGATAAAAAAGAAATAAACTCATCGGTCGAAAATAAATAAGAACGTAGCAAACGGTACTCGTATACACTGGAAATCCTCATGACGTCGAATTTAAGAAATAATGGTTCCGTATGAGTGTCGTAAGGCACGTTTGCAATAAAACGTAGCATTTTCTTTTGTGGGATCGTAAGTTTGTTAATATTCGATTTAATTGTTGCGCCCCAAACCAAATGACAATAGTTAATTTGTGAGCTAAACAGAGCATGATAAATTTGCATTTTAATATTTACAGGCAACAAGGAGCGACAGTGACATACTATTCCAACACCTTTTGACAGTTGTTTAACTAAGTAATCAATGTGATTATCCCATTGCATATGTTCTGAAAAAAAATGACACCTAACGTTTTGTGCTGTTTAACTATTAGCCTATTACACCTATTATTAGCCTTATATACAAAAAATACCCTGCTGGCTGCAAAAGCTTATATATCACTTATTATAAGTAATGCAGTTTTGGTTCGAGAAATAATTCAACCGCCCGAAATTATGACACATTAACGAGACTTAAAAATTTCTACGCATGTTCGAAAATGTTTTGACAAGATTATAGAAACAGGTGCACCATGAGCTTTGTTCGACAAACATAACATGCAGGAGGAAAATTTAATTCATTACTTCAAACGACTTCAATTAATTAAATAAAATAGAACCCTCTAGACATCTCACGACGGCTGACATTAATTAGTGCATGCTGCATCGCGAGAAGCTAGAATTAAAAGTTTGATGTTCCAATAGTCCAATTTTACTGTGAATGCCGAAAACTTTTTGTTTGCAGATATCTATTTTTTTTTCTTGGTTTTTCCTTAGTCCTTTTGCAATCAGGATAGGTTTCTTCTTTTGATCTTATTTGCCTTTTTTATGCAACCTTTAATTGATCTCCTAACTATATATACATCTTATCTCGACTCCTGTACCATTTTTCTTTTATTTTGTTTTAGCGTAAGTATAGTTTGGTTGAGATATTTTCTTTCCTGTTGCATTTGCTATACGTACTTTCATCAACATTTGTGTTTGGCAGGCTTTGCTTTTTTTTTTGCCTAAACACTTACTGTAAATTTTTTGTATCATATTTATGTTTTTTTTTACGTATGTTGCCCTTTGCGTGGGGCAACACTCATACGGAACAAGTTCACAGACACAAACAGATAACAGTTCGGCAGCAGTGCGCGTCAAGGAAGCACCATACTAATCATCTGTATCTCTGCAGTTTGCCGGCTACTCGCGGATTCAAATCATCGAAGATCACCACGTCATCATTCGTCACTCACGCTGCCACGGGCCAAGGGACGCAGCGACAACAGCGCAACTCACGGCAGGATCATCCATAAAAGAAGCCAACACACCAGCCTGGTCTTCAGTTCGGCAGCAGTGCGCGTCAAGGAAGCACCATACTAATCATCTGTATCTCTGCAGTTTGCCGGCTACTCGCGGATTCAAATCATCGAAGATCACCACGTCCATCATTCGTCACTCACGCTGCCACGGGCCAAGGGACGCAGCGACAACAGCGCAACTCACGGCAGGATCATCCATAAAAGAAGCCAACACACCAGCCTGGTCTTCAGTTCGGCAGCAGTGCGCGCCAAGGAAGCACCATACTAATCATCTGTATCTCTGCAGGTGAGAAGCACTTATTTTTATATAAATCTGAAACCTATCTTTGCACTGCTGCCGAAAACAGTACCGATTGTCATTTTTGTCTGTTTTGAGTGTGTAAAGTACGGTGACGTCGGGTCGCTGACATGACTAAAGAAGTAAAAGACATTGGGAAAACTCTCGATGAGCTAAGACGAGAGATGAGAGCGGACTTTAGAGCACTAAAAGAGAGTGTTAAATACTGTAATGACACCTGCGACAGAGTGACCGAGATTAAAAACGAAATAAAGGAACTTCGGAAAGAGGTCCAGAACCTATCCCAAAAAAATGAAGAATTGACCGCTGAAAACCGTAAGCTAAATGTTAAAATCGAAGAGCTAGAACAGTATCAGCGGTCCAACAACCTCGAGATAAAGGGCGTACCAGAGGAAGGTGATGCATACGACATAGTACAAAGAATAGGGACGCTTCTGAACGAATCAATCTCAGATTCTGAGATTGATGTGTGCCATCGCGTACCCACATTCAGAACATCAGAAAAAAACATAATCGTCCGCTTCGTGCGACGGTCCAAACGCGATGCGGTCTTGCAGAAAAGCAAAAAACAAAGACTGACAACTAAAGACCTTGACTATGGCGGAAGCCCCAGCCCCATATATGTAAATGAGCATTTAACCGGTGCAAATAAAAAGCTACTGGGAGCTGCAATCGCCCAAAAGAAACTCGTTGGGTGGAAATTTGTGTGGTCATCTGGGGGAAAAGTCTTTGCGCGAAAGGATGAACATGCCAACGCAATCCGAATTGCTGGCATGTTTGATGTGGGAAAAATTGTGAATTAAACTATAAGCTAGTACCTTGGAGTGCACACGACACTTCAATAATGGAAACTGTCCTACCTGATTGTTATTATTATGACTACAATGCGTTCAATAAAAAGTACAAAAAAGGTAAACGCCAAATTTCAGCAATACATTTAAATGTAAGAAGCATAAAGAATAAAGTTGATAACCTAGAAATATTTTTACATTCGTTGAATGTGCACTTTAATGTAATAGCACTTACGGAAACCTGGCTGACAAAAGAAGACATGGCGCCAATCATGGAGGGTTATAAGTGCGAAATCATGAGCAGAGATAAGAAAAGGGGTGGCGGTATCGCTATTTATATTAAAGATAAACTACAGCATGAGGTTGTAGATGACTTGTCTAAAATTGATGCAAACATTGAAAGCTTGTGCGTTAAACTATCAAATACTGTTGTTCTGGCTTTATACAGGCCACCTTCGGGTAATATATATGAATTCATGACCTTTCTTGATAATGCACTGTTTTTCCTTGGATCGCTATCTGTGCCATTCTTTATTCTTGGCGACATAAATGTAGACACAATTTCAGATAATCTTCACGCTCAAAATTTTCGCGATATTGTCAACCAGTATGCTTGCAGCAATTTGATAACATTGCCCACTAGAATAACTGCAGACACTGCCACGTACCTTGACGTATGCATAACAAATACCGACACTCGTCATATTACAGCAGGTGCCCTCATGTGTGATATTAGTGACCATCTTCCAATCTTCTGCCTAGAGTCCTCCTCTGCTAGAGAAAATAACAAAGACATAGAGACGTTTTGGCATCGCGCTATTAATGAGGAAACGCTAAGAACTTTCGGCTGCCTTATGGAAGAAGAAACGTGGGATGACGTTTACGCTGAGTGCAACCCTAGAAATGCCTATAAAATATTCCTGATGAAAGTCAGACAGTACTATAATGCAGCTTTTCCTCTTCAGGAACGTAGAGTGAAATGTAAAAAAAATGAGAAAGCCTTGGATGACTAGCGACCTGTATGGAAGGATAAGGCAAAAAAATGCCAAGTATCATGCTTTTATTCAGCATCGTGATCCGCGGCTGCTTATCGAGTTCAAGAATTGCAGAAACAAACTAAATGCCGACCTAAAAAAAAAGCAAAATGCGAATACTATCAAAAAGAACTACTACGTATACACGATAACCATAGAAAAATTTGGGACACAGTAAACAAACTCACGAACAGAGAGCAGGCACGATGTAAACTGAAAGAAATACTAATAGATAATAAACGTGTCACTGGGAAAACTTGGCGATGAAATGAATAGACATTTTATTAGCATGGGTGCGTACACTGGGAGGGCTTCCAACATAGATGACTGTATTGACGCAGGAAACCAAATTGGGTCGATTATGCTTACTCCAACGACACCATTTGAAATCGATAAAATAATCAGAAACCTAAAAAATGACGTCGCCGCTGGAATAGATGAAATACAAAACCTACCTATTAAGTACACTGTGACCATAGTTAGTCCAGTTCTATCGAATATAGTAAATAAGATGCTTCAGTCTGGTGATTTCCCTGACGAGCTAAAAATAGCCAGAGTCACTCCAGTGTATAAAGGAGGTGGTGAGACAAATATTAATAACTACAGACCTATTTCAGTTCTCCCAGTTTTTTCTAAAATATTTGAGCGTGTGATTGCTGATAGATTAACATGTTTCTTTGAGAAGTATAATATAATAACGCAGTCCCAATACGGCTTTCAAAAGCAAAAATCGGCGGAGCTAGCGCTTCTTAACATAAAGGATAAAATAGTTGAAAATATTGAAAACAAAGTATTTACTCTTGGTCTCTTCTTAGATTTAAGTAAAGCCTTTGATACTGTGCAGCACAATATTTTACTTAGAAAGCTTGAAATTTACGGTGTGCGCGGAGTAGCTCTAAAATTAATTGAAACGTATCTTGCAGATCGTTACCAATATGTACTAATAAACGGCGAATCGTCAAATAGGCTTAAAATACAGCATGGTGTTCCTCAGGGGTCAATTTTAGGTCCACTTCTTTTTCTTATATATGTTAATGATATAACGACTATATCCGGTTCCCCCGACCTTATAATGTATGCAGACGATACCAACGTATTCTTTTCTGGAGTGACGAAAAAATGCCTAGAAAATGCTGCGAATGTCTACCTATTGAAGCTATCCAATTGGTTACAAACAAATTGTTTAAAACTAAATACAAGCAAAACTAAATATATTATTTTTAAGCCAATAAATAAACTCGACTGCAGCCCCATAAGCTTAAAATTTGAAGGCACTGTGCTTGAGCAAGTGTCGGAACAAAAATTTCTCGGTGTATGGTTTACTGAGGACCTTTCATGGAACACTCACGTAAATAAACTCAAAGGTGAATTATCTCGTGTTACGGGAAGTATATATAAAATACGAAACTTGCTGCCCACTTGGCTAAAACAGACGTTGTACTATTCTTTGTTCTACTCTAAAATCAGTTACGGCATCTTAGTTTGGGGGACGACGATCAATTCTAACTATGTCAAACTATAACCTTGCAGAAGAGGATTCTTCGCATGTGCGAAAATTATAAAGGGGATATTAGAAACATAAGAACCCAACCACTATTCATCAAATATAATATGCTTCAGGCTGACCAAATATACTATTTTAAGCTCTTACAATGGATTCACAAACATAGAATATACTCCACACCAAAATCGAGTTTAGGTTCGTACCAACTACGAGACCCAAAGCGAAGGATGCCTTCAATAAGAACCAATTATGGCCGCACTGCTTTGTCATATCAGATAACTAAGATGCTAAACAGAACAGACATGACTATAGATTATAATAAAACATTTTATGCCTTCAAGAATCAGTGCCGAAGCTTTCTCGTGGGCAGTGGTATTAGCTTCTCAGTTCTGTAATATGTAGGCTAAGTTATTATTTTTTTTAGTATGTATTTATATTTGACTACAAATGTGGCTCTTGGCATATATTCGATCATTCTTTATTGCTAAACTAAATGGCGGCCATCAGCCCTAATTCATGCTGTGACGTTCTCACTATATATATATATATATATGTGTGTATATATATATATATATATATATATATATATGTGTGTGTGTATATATATGTGTGTGTATATATATGTGTGTGTGTATATATATGTGTGTGTGTATATATATGTGTGTGTGTATATATATGTGTGTGTGTATATATATGTGTGTGTGTATATATATGTGTGTGTGTATATATATGTGTGTGTGTATATATGTATATATGTGTGTATATATGTATATATGTGTATATATGTATATATGTGTATATATGTATATATGTGTATATATGTATATATGTGTATATATGTATATATGTGGGTGGTTTCATCTCAAATCGTGCAGGCAAAAAGGGTCGAATTTTTAATTTCGCTGAAAAAAATATATGTTATGGCGTCGTCTCTAAAAACGCAGTAGCCACAAACCGCAAGTCCGTCGGATTTTTTGTTCTCGACTTACGAATTTTAAAAGAGGCCGCGGCGGAAAGCAGTGTTTTTCACATCCGTCGTGGGTCGGATGTTTCGCTCGATCTCCCGTCGTGGATTTTCAGTTCACATTATATTAACTTTTTTCAAGCACTCTGTGGGCACAGGTAAAACGCTATGATACCATGAAATAATTTTAGGCGTTTTGCTTTTTTTCTGCGAAAATGTCAAAAACGCCCCCTCGGTCAATTGTTGACGAACTTTGACAATTAAATACTGGCGATCTACTTGGGTTACATCAATATTTTTAATGTCTATGGAGAGCCCCAAACACGCTCTTTATAGATATTATAAAATGATTTAGCTGTATTATATATCCTTAGCGGGACGTTTACGTTAATGTTATGCGAAAACCAAAAAGTACCAATTTTAAGATCAATTTTCTCAAAAAACCCATTTTTTATTTTTTTTATTTTTTGTTAAAATGTAGATATGATAGTTATCTACTCGAAAAGCAAGTCGAGAAAGTGTATATTTTGTTTGTATGTTCTATATTTTAGCATCAATATCGTACAAAAACGTGTTTTTACGGCTTGAAACGGACTTGCGAATTGCGCGTCTTCACAAACTTTGAAATATTTTTGCATTTTTTTTAAAGCTCCCACGTAAAAATGAAATACAGTAGTTCCACCCTGTTATATTTATTGATCATTTAAATTTTATTATAGGCGGCAAGCTACATTGGAGCAATTCAAAAGAGAAAGCGACACTTCTTAACAGACCAGCAGGCGTCGTAAAGTTTTAATGTATAGAAATCGGCAGACGTCGTATTGATTCGGGGCCTTCATTGGCCTATATTAACGTCCCGCCCTTTCGAAACCAGCAGATGACCACGACCTTTCACGCTCGTCGTGTTAGATTAAACGAGGAGTGAAATGGTACGAATGTGTCGTTGACGCGGCGAACAGTGACGGCCTCCCAGGAGGAGTCAGTCAGTCAGAGTATTGCAGAAGGGAAAGCAAAGGAACTGTTGCCTGGGAGGATGAGAACACCACGGCCTTACAATATCGACGGTCAACAACAGTTCTGCCTGCCAAAACAACGCCGCGTGCGAGCTAAAACCGGCGGCGCGGGCACGCACACGAAGATGGGCCGGTTTCGTTAGGGATGTGGGAAAATTTTGAAACCAGCCATCCGTGCACGCGTGAAACGATACCGCGTATTTGCCCAAGCTTCGAACGCCCTATCCTAGAAATGGCCGTGCTCTGCAAAGTGGTTGTCCTGTGCTTGTCCTCCGTGTTTTATTCTTTCAATTTTTTGTACTCTATCTCCCTCCGCGGAAATCCGATAGCACCGAAGGGTTATCTCTTTTGTAAACAGCAAAGCCCGGAGACTAGCATCAAAAACTAGCGTGTTGGTAAATATACTTGTGTCTATTCTGCCCGGAGACTAGTTGGGTCGAAGTCAGCCTCCTTGTCAACTATAACCGTTTGTGAAGAGTGGTTTTCTCCCGAAATGAAACGTTAGCGCCGGCTGACGTGTTCTTTTGAAAAAAAGGAAGGGGAAAGAGAAAGTTTGAGTAACTGCATGCAGTAACTACCTCGAAAGCTCCTCTCACGATATGAAGCTCGAGGCATGTTACGTCTCGGTTACCATCTGGCGCACCGCTGCTTGAAACTATTCTTGATTTTGTTCCGCACAGCCTCGACGGATGTGCGGAACAGAGTGAAGAATAGATTCGAGCATCATCTGGACGCCATCATCCTGCCAGGCTTCAGTGTCGTGGGACTGGACTCGGTGTCGGTCAGTTAAGACTTTTTTGATTTTATTTCGTGAGTGTTTCTTTACTCCGCTGAACTTTGTTTCTCGGGTGCGGTTCTGCTGAACTTTTTTTTTTATGTTTCGTTACTAACTGTTTGTTCGCATTGTTTACTTGTTTGGTTTATTTCTTCATGGCGTAGCGGCCTGACGGTGCTGTAGAGAGCGTGTTCGCACGCATTTGGTTGTGTCCCGTTTAGGGAATGCCCGGAGGAGTTGGTTTTTATTCTTGCCGCGTGCGGCTGAGTTTTTCTGTCTTCATTAATTTTTTTTTCCTTTACGTGTCGTTGACTTCTTTGTCTGACTCTCCACCAGGCGTGGACCTATCGCCTTGCCACCGCTCGAACCTAAATCTTTTATTTTTTTTACCGCAATTTTCGTTAAGATCGGAGTTGGGTAATTTTATTCTTATTTATCTATTTTTATTCCCTACGCTTCTCCGTGACAATCTCTCCGTGTGTTTCGGATCGTTTTTGTGTCATCACTTTTGTGTATTACGGAAGTGAAAGGCCATTCCCTGGTGATCTGTGCGATGTGCGATGAACAAACCCTAGTGTTTGGTTTCGGAAAGAATGGTATATAATAAATCAATGATGTGGTGATTTTTTATGTCTTAGTAATATGACAGCTAATAGCTAGTCATGGTAGTTTACTGTGAAAGTTTTATAAATCGAAAAAATACAACGTCTGCGCCTCTTCGATATTGAAGGTCTACTAGGCCTGCTGATTTGATTAGATATGTTTCTCGTGGTTTCCCGCTCTTTTCAAAACATAAATAACTATTCAATACCACAAAATGCGTTTATAAGCGATTAAAAAACGCAGACGAAAATTCAAGAAAACGTTTTTTACAATTCATAGAAGCGCACGTCTTTTTTTTTTGTCTGACTTAGGTCTTGCAAAATGAAGACGTCTTTTTTCCGATATTGAGGCTTAAATATAGAACATACAAACAAAATATACACTTTCTCGACTTGCTTCTCGAGTAGACACCTATCATATCTACATTTTAACAAAAAATTAAAAAAATAAAAAATGGGTTTTTTGAGAAAATCGATCTTAAAATTGGTACTTTTTGGTTTTCGCATAACATTAACGTAAACGTCCCGCAAAGGATATTTAATACAGCTAAATGATTTTATAAAGAGCGTGTTTTGGGCTCTCCATGGACATAAAAAATATTGATGTAACTCAAGTAGATCGCCAGTATTTAATTGTCAAAGTTCGTCAACAATTGACCGAGGGGGCGTTTTTGACATTTTTACAGAAAAAAAGCAAAACGCCTAAAATTATTTCATGGTATTAGAGCGTTTTATCTGTGTCTACAGAGTGCTTGAAAAAAGTAAATATAATGTGGACTGAAAATCCACGACGGGAGATCGAGCGAAACATCCGACCCACGACGTAGGTGATAAACACTGCTTTTCGCCGCGGCCTCTTTTAAAATTCGTAAGTCGAGAACCAAATATCCGACGAACTTGCGGTTTGTGGCTACTGTGTTTTTAGAGACGACGCCATAACATATATTTTTTTCAGCGAAATTAAAAATTTGACCCTTTTTGCCTGCACGATTTGAGATGAAACCACCCATATTTAAGCGATATGATGTTTTTGTGTCATACAACGTTACGTTTGTTCTATGCTTCGAATCATGCTTATTGTGTAACATGTGTTTTTTGCTGGTTGTTTGATTGTGCCGTTTTATTTTATTTTACAATTCATAATATTGAATGTTAAATTAGCTGTTTCATTGTGCTTTTCTTTAATTTTTACTGAGTATACCTATTGCTGAATATATTTATTGCACTGTTTACTGTTGAACTGTTGGGGGGCAGAGACTCTGTCAGGCTTCACGCCTTTATCTCTGCCCCCTGGGCGGAAAAACCCGCCAAACAAATAAAGAAAAACAAAAAAAACAAAGGTTACAATGTTTTTTTCTAAGTTAAATATCTAGAGTGGTTACTCGTACTCAAAACTTAAATAACCTTGGTTTTTGAATATCGTCCACGTTTTTATAAATAGGTCCTCCCTTTTTTAGATTGATAAATAACAATAATACAAAAAAAAATTGATTTGAATGGCTCTGGAAAGGGTTGGGAAAACCTTGGAAAGGGCCGAGCTCACTATTCTTTCCCGCGATATAATTTCTTCTTTGTTTACTGATTTATTTTATAATAATCCTAGGAGCTTTATTACTTACCAGTGTACTGGAAATTCATTAATAGGTTGAGAACTTGGTACACTTGCTTCACTTCTCTATACTTTTTATGTATCAGTGATTCAAAATATGTTTTTTTTTAATGACTACGGTTCTTATTATTTTATACTTCAATGAGAAAGAATTAACTATTTCATAGAGCGGAGCCGGCGGCGTCTGTAACCGCGAAACCACGCGAAAGAAATGCCCATTCTCCCATTGGCTGAGCAAAACGGCTCCTAGATAGCCATTGGCGGCGGCTTCACGAGAGCGCGCGGTCGGCCGCAGCTCTCGTGTCAGGCTTAGCCGGAGGGGGGTGGGGGGCTGCGGCCGCTCCTGCTCTTCTCGGCGCCGAGGAACAGTGGCGACGCTTGATGCATTTTTAGAGTCGCCGGCCGCAACCTCGGTAGTCGCGAAACGTGGCCGTCCACGCCCGTACACCGCGGACGAACTAAGGGAGAGGAAGAACGACATCCATGCTTTCGCATTCACAACTCATAAGAAGTTGTGATGATAATGCAATTAAATTCAAAGGTGGAAGCGAGCTTGAAAAGAATGACGAAAATAAACCCAGAGAGGGGGAACGAGGGGGACAAAGGACGAACACCGATTTCCAAACACAGCTAGGTGACTGGTGCGCGACCGAAAAAAATCCGAGTGGTCCTGGCGGATTTTTTTGGTCGCGCACCAGTCCCCTAGCTGCGTTTGGAGATTTGTGTTTGTTCTTTGTTCCCCCTTGTTTCCCTTCTTCCGGGATTACTTTCGTCATAAGAAGTGCTTAGGTGTCCTCGGAATTTTGTGAAATTTTTTCCGCCATGTTTTAGGAATGGAAAGTCTTAGAATATATTTAGCAATATGTAATTTGTTCTGTAGCACTGCCAGTTTATGGAACGTGTACTTTATAACATAATCTTTTTGTTTCTTGTGGTCTGTATTTTTGTCAATCTTCTTATGGACAAATTCTATTTTTATATTTCTCTCACAAGTAGTGGACACAATTTCCACAGCGTCTTATTGGATGTCCTATTGCACATGTACCAACCAAGTTAAAAGAACAGGTTAACAACTAATTCAGAGTCATGAATACTCAGCAATTTCAGTGCCGTAAAATATGTTAGATATGAATGTTCCACTCAAGGGGCAGCTTAAGGCAGGATTAGTGACTGCAGTTTAATTTGTGCATCCTTATTAGTATTTTGAATATACCACTACCCTCAGATACCCAAAGCACATTATTTTGCCTTTATGAGCATTTATAAATATCTAATTAAACAAGAAACTGATCATTGTACAAATGCACTCTATTAGATATCATATTTTATTACACCGAGTGCCTCTCCATAATTTTTGGTTTGAATACCCATTTACCGTGTCATCAAAAAACTGAAGGAGTTTGTTTTTAAATATTTACACGGAAACAACTTTCTGGGCGAATAAATTGTTCTTGACCTTGTTATCTGGGAGGTGTTGATAGATCACGTGATCGCCGAGATATCGCTCCCTCCAAGAAACACTTCATTCGAGTTCCCCTGCGCTATATGACACCCCTCACCAAGGGTGCTATTCGATTCCCCATGTGACATCTGAAACCTTAAAGGGACACTGCAAGGAAAAAATAACTTTTTTTTTAAAGGGACATGCAAATAAAAAAGTATACGCTAAAACTTTTTTTTTCTTCTGAACAATATTTACTTGCTAGATGCAATTGAGGCGCAGAATGTGGAGGTCGCAGCCCGCTAAGCCCCACCCCGTGCTTACAAGGTGCTTACATTTCTCATTGGCTGGAGAGATGATTGACGTGTAAAAGGTTGGCTGTAAGTTTGTATATCCGTGCCGTAATAGTATCTTTATCGACTACTTTTTATGCTCAAGAAACGAGTAATCAAGCTAAAGTCTTTATTGTGTTCAAATGTATTCTCTTAAGAAACGTAGTTGCCTACACCTGCTGAGTGCTGAACGAGCGTAGCTCGTTGGGCTCGTCAGTTTTTATGAGTGTGGGTCGTTTTGAGTTCACAGAGGTGTTTAGAGGAAGATCTCATCGACGGACATAGTTGGCAGCGAACAACTGTCGTAAGTACGCACCTTCAGAAGCGCGGTGCGAATGCTTGTTTTCATAGAGAGTCTGGCCTAAGCCTAGCGCCCCGCATCAACTATTTTGATCTATCTGACTCGATTACTTTCTTTGTGCGTGTTGACGCTGAATGAAGATGTTGGTTCCCCTTAAATCGTCTCCGCTGCTCTGTGAATTGTGCTATCGCCGTGATCGCGACCACGGTTTCGATACCGAGAAGATACCTACACAGGTAAGAATTTGCGAGCCCTTTGGCTGGAGGTAATCTGGCGTACGGCTCGTATCAGGTTAGTCCAGGTATGTTCCCGTCATTTCGCTTCGAAAGGCAAGTAGCGCTCAAGCTTTGCAGTGCACCTGGCCTGCTTAAGCAAATAATTTTCAATGTAACGCTTTAATTGTGCGTCATGACGCTCTCATTTTGCTGGCGGATGTCATGCGAAAAAAACAACGACAATAACATAAGCAGAAAAACAGAACATAAGCAAGAACAAACAGCGGTGTATTTGTCGCTTTCTATCTTTTGTGTTCGTTTATGTTCTAGCTGACACTTATACCTAACCTAAAAACTGAAATGACTGCATATTAATTTTGTTGCTTTTTTAGTCCTCCCGGTCGCTTTTTACCGCACATCGACAGACGCTTGTATTGGACCGTCCCTCGCGTATTATGGAGCGCTAGAAGGCCACTTTCATGGTCGAGTCTTACCAGCGTTGTAAAAGTTTTGAGACGGGGGCGGAATAGCAGACGGACGAAGGCGAAAATGGACGCCAACGGGCAGCCTTCATGTCCGCGTCCTACGGGCATGGCAGACGACGATAGACGGTAGTGAAATAGCAGACGATGCCAGAGGCTGCTGCGCCTCTGCTCGCACAACAGGCAGGCGTTTTCAGACGCCAGACTATGGTACCTGGAACGCGTCTCCGACTGGCGTGTTTAGCATCCTCTGCTGCCCATACATCAAACGTGATCCCGAAGTGGCAACAAATGACGTCACTAAAGCCGGAGTGTCATGCTGTCGGATGTCGCGATCCTGGCGGTTGGTCGTAGAAATGCTGGCGAAAAGCGCGAGCGAACGCGAGTGTCGCTGTCGTCATGGTGTCCCAACTTCTGGCTGCGGAAGCTTCCGTAGACTGTCACACCAGAGAGCGACCTGCATCAAAACAGGCGTCTGCTACATCCACCACCATTGCTGAAACACCGCCAGGATCGCAACCAGCGACAGCATGGCACTTTTATGACGTCACCAAACGGAAATCCAGAGACCACTGTTAAGGACGCGGTAAACACACCAGTCGGAGACGCGTTCCAGGCACCATAGCCAGATTAGTAACGCCGTATGTAGAGAAAGGGATACACCAGGCTTGTTAGCTTGTTCGGCCGAGCAGCCAAGCGAATCCAGTAGTAATCGGCGGGGCAACTGATTTGTGGGCAGGGCTTAGAGCGGGCAGTGACCTCCACCTAAATTGCGTCTAATGGCGTAAATAGTGGGCAATTTTGTTTTCTTTTCGTGGAAAAATTACAGAAAAACGTACGTGTCTCATCTGTGTCATTAAACAAAAAAAAAAAAAAAAAAAAAAACCTGTTTTTTATTACGGTGTCTTTTTAATTATTAATTCCTCATTTTGTGTTCGAAACCACATATCGTTAAAGCGCTTTTTCAGCTCATCGTAATATTAAAAATGCACTAGTGCCCGTTGTTACACTCAAAACACACTACGCCATGATTTTTCGTTCCGTGTGGTTCCCACTTTCGACATAAGGGTCTCTGTAATTTTGAGTACTGGCGCGGTTGGTGATTATACTTTATTTTCAAAAAATCGACTAAAACCGAAAAAAAAAAAAATGTCTGGACAAGTTAGCTCCTGCTAGAACACTCTAAGAAATGCCTGCAAGTCTACTTACCCGCAAAACACTCGAAGAGCCAATCTCTGCGACTTAGAAAATCAGCTCAGCGAATGATGAGGCGGAACATCTGTTAAGACCTCAAAATGAAGTCTGCGCTTTGGCATTACGCAATGCAAACAAGACGCTTCGCATTGCGTAATGCCACAGCGCAGACTTCATTTTTAGGTCTAAACGGATGTTCCGCTTCATCATTCGCTGAACTGATTTCGCAGATCGCAGAGATTGGCTCTTCGAGTGTTTTGCGGGTAAGCAGAGGCGCAGGCATTTTTAGAGTGAACGTTTGTTGTTAAAACATTGCTTTTTAGACTTGAACTTTATATGCTTTTCACAATATTTTTTTTAGCGATTGTTACCGAGTTTAGCGTCCGTCCGAAAAAGACCACCGAAATCACCGATATTTGCAAAAAGTAATGAAGACCGAACAACATCCGCCGATTTTTCTTATAAATAAACACCGGAAAATCAACGACCTAAGTACTTTGAAGGGAGAAGACTGACTTCTTCTGACGGCACACAGCAAAAAAAAAAAAAAAAAAAAAATAACCTAATACTATTTCCTCTGCTTAGGCGAAAATACAAGAACGACCAACAATAAACTTGCTCAACAATCGTCTGGTTCGTTACCGCCTGTCAGGGGTGGAATGGCGGAACTCACGTCGGAAAGTATGTTGCGCTAAACGCTCTTCCACGAGATTACCTCTCACATATTTCGCTTACCACCATCGGGTGCGCCCCCAATATTCGAAGGAACGCGCGTGTAGCCGGGCACTATAGTTTCTTTTGTCTCCATGCGCTCTTAGCCACCGGACGCTGATTTGTGACGCGATGTCGGCACCAGTTCACGTCGTTCGCGATAAATAGAGTTGAAGGAAGGCGCGTAAGAGGGCAATATAAATTCCAATTACAACGGATAGAACCGTGCCGAGTGTGCGTGCGCGCGTGTGTGCGAGTACGCGTGTATGTACACAACAGCGACTGCATGCACAAGGCGCGTCGGAGACAAGTTTTTAAACACACACACAGATACACACACACCACGCCGGCGCGTACGCGGTGTATGCTCGGCGGCGTCCAAGACAAACAGCAAGAAGTAGGAAGAAAGCAATTGGTGGGACGCGAGGTCGCGATAATTGTTTCGTCCCCATTGTTGTGGTGTTGTCGTTGGAGAGCTAAGCTCCGTGACGTGCCATGGCGGCGGGACGCCGAGAAGTTCGCTCGTGCTCGGCGCAAGCAAGCATTCACCGTTTGTCCTCAATACGAAGCGCGTTTTGTCCTCGAGCGGTTCTCCCCTTTCTATCAGCCGCCGGAGAACACGAGAACCAACTCTCGTAATCGTAAACGGAAAACCTCTTAACTCTTTTTTTTTTTTTTGTACGAATGTAGCTTAGAGTGTCTGTCGCGTGTGGGAGGACTCGCATGTTTCGAGCATACGCGCGCCATGTATTTAAGTTTCCGCACTGCACCCTGGAGAATGGAAGTCGACCTTTCGCGAAATTAATGTTGAAACTGAGTGCGGTTCCTTTTTTCTTCTGTCTCCCGGGCTTGGTCGGTTCGTTTTGTAACGCCTAGAAAAGAAATAAATCGAATATATGCGTATATCTTTAGTTTTGTAACGTAGGTTTGAAGGAGGAGACGTTCGCATCGGTCCTTGAGGCATGCAGGAGGAGTTTTCCTTCGTGTTCGGTCGGGCGCTGCGATTGGCAAAACGGTGAGCGGATATGCTGTCCTCTTGTAGATGGGGAGCGCTTGGCTTAGAGATCGCCGGGGGTTTCTTCTGCGCTTTCCGACAAACACAATAATGTCAAGTTTTCTAATGCGAAAGCATTAACTGTCCCATTGAGCGAACCGACGTCATCAACTTTGAAACAACACTCAACGTTGGCCAAACGGCGCCTAAAATCCCCTTTCCCAAGTGAAGCCGATTTCTGATGGATTATGCCCTCTTTGGCTGGCGCGCGCCACCAAGGATCGAGGCTCCCATTGGCTCTCATGCGGCGTAATTTCCCCCCCCAAAAAAAGCCACCAGAGAAGCCCTCTCCATGGCAGCGCAGCGCACGCAGCGGAGCGGCCGCCTGTAAAAGGAGGGAGCGGTGGCGGCAGAGCCAACGGAGCCCGTCCGGGCAGACTCCAGAGTGGTCGCACGGCCGAGCTCAGCGAGGCGCGGCCACTTCACCAAAACGCGCGCGCGGCCGTCCGCCGCCAAAACGTGGTTGTCCACGCCACTAGGCCGCAGACGAACTAAGGGAGCAGAAAAACAACGTTAATGCTTTCGCATTTACAACTCATAGGAAGTGCTTAGGTTTCATGTTTTTTTCCTTTCTCTTTTTAACTTTTTGGGCTTATGGTGTCTTACTGGAATTGGGTGAACGATATGAAATTCAGTACGTTATTTTTAGAAGATACGGTTTGTTTACACCTCTGTGCTATATTAGACACATCATGTTGTATCATATCACAATCTCAAGGGCAATGATTACTCTTGAATAACTTGATGTCGTCGGCAAATAAAAGCAGTACAACGTTTTTTACGCATGACGTTATATTATTTATTAAAATTGAAAACAATAGAGGACCAAGAATGGATCCCTGGGATATGCCGGATATTAAGAAACACTCTTCTGAATAACTGTCAGCGACCCGAACACTATTTGATCGAAAAGACCCCCCCCCCCCCCCCCCCCAAATAATTTTGAAACCAAATACACAATTCTGGGCAGGCACAATAAAAATGTCATTTGCACAAAAGCAACACCTGACTCACTTTGTCGAAGGCTTTTGACAAATCAAAACACATTGCATCCACTTGTACTCTATTTAAATTAAACAGCACACAGTAATCTAAAAAGGTATACAAATTTGTTTCAACAGACTTCCTTTTAAAAAGCCGTGCTGCGAAGACGTTAATTTTTGACGGAAATAAAAAGTCACCCTGCTACGCACAACAATCTCAAAAACCTTGGAAAAACCACAAAGCAGGAAAACTGGACGGTAGTTCGCAACTATAGAGGCTTCACGGCTTTTTAAGATAGGAACAACAACTACTTTTTTCCAGAGCGAAGAGAAAATGCCTGAACTGAGTGACAGATTAAAAAAGAGGCCCCATCTCCACGTGGTGAATGATGTTGATTGGGGTGAAGCTCTGGTGGTGCTGATGATACTGATTTTATTGTTCATAGGTAATGCTGATGGTGCTGATTTTTTTTTTTATTGCTCATAGGTAGTGCTGAGTTCCGGGTTGCGTTTCGACTTCATTATTACTGCTTTATGGTCGGTGAAATGCAGAGCCAGTGGTTCTTCTAGCGGATCAGCTCGGATCCGCTAGAAGCCGTGGGAACGCATCTCCACCGCATAAGTCAACGGTCCATGTCAGAAAGAGAATGTGTGGTATGGAACGTGGTTATATACGCATTTGAGCATTTGACCGCAGCGCCCTCTCGTCTATAAACGTTGAGCCAATGCATGCAAAGTTTAACGCGATTGTATACTCATTTGACCGCAGCGCCCTCTCCTGTATAGACGTTGAGCGGTAACTCCAGCTTTTGAGTTACTACCACATTTGAGAGCCCCTACTCGTCCCGCAGTCGTGGCCGAGTGGTTAAGGCGATGGACTAGAAATCCATTGGGGTCTCCCCGCACAGGTTCGAATCCTGTCAACTGCGCAAACATTTTTTTTCGTTTTTTAAGAAGACAGATGGAATGGCAATAGATGTGAGCACAGACGCCGGACGGATGGACAAGGATAGACCCTAAAGAGCTTCGCCCCTAAAATGTGTTTCAAAATAGGAATGAACAGCTCACCGCAACCTGTGATAACAAGCCTGGTACACTATCGACGCCAGAAGAGAAATTGGGTTTTAACTTTCTAATCGCCTCCGCAATATCAAGAGAGTCCACTCTTATAGAACTAACAAATAAATCATGACAAATCAGCTCCCTATCCCCCGGTTGAACAGATTGCCGATTGTCAGAACAACATTTGACAAAATAATCCGCGAAAACATTTGCAACTTCATGAGGAGATGAAACATAACCCGGGGCGTTATTTGAACAGGCAAGTAAGCAGATTATAGGACTAACGTCACGTGTATGCAGCTTCGTGAACTCCCAAAATGTCTTCGGGCGGCGCCGCAAGCTATTTTCTACGCTCTCAAGATAACTTCGTTTATCGCGCATGAACAGTTTCTTCGCCAAAGCTCAATATAAACTGAATTTGGTGTACATAAGTGAATAGCCGGATTTTGTTTTGTTTATAAAGACGGTAGAAATGTTTTTTCTTGACTAGATAAAATTTTAAATCTGTGAAAAACCATTCAGGATATTTAGATGGCTTTGTTGAACGTTTTGGCACAAAAGTGTCAATGGTGTCTTTTACAATTGTTGTTAGAGTCTCGGTTGCATAATCGACCTCAGACATGGCGAGAACATTAGACCAGTCGAAAGTTTCAATGTATTTATACAAGTCCAGAAAATCTTCTTTTAAAAAACTGTGAGCTAATGGCTTTGACTATACTTGAGATTTTCACAGAAGAGATGACTGGACTATTAAAGGTGGATGAAACTTATCAATTTGTACCAAAAAGATCAGAAGCCAGACTTAAGCTTAGAATGGGGACATTAGAAAGAACGAGATATAAGATATTACATACGCAATTCGGTATTGAATTTAGTTGTTTTAGACCACTCAAACCACACATCTTGAAGGCAGTCAGGCCACTCACTGTCTGGGTACGACGACTGAAGGACCTCGTGGCTAGCCGCCGGCAAAAACACCACGTCTTGCGTAGACCACAATCGATCAAACACAGAACAGCTAGCGCCAAACACGTTCCGCGGACGCGCTGCACAAATTGTTCGGTGGCACCAGCGTGTCCATTCTTCGCACTGTGGCGTTCTCTTAGGCGTGCTCCTCCACGTTCATGCACAGCATGATCTTGACGTCAAATGCGTTTCATCCTAACACCCAGGTTGAGACCGAGTGCCGAGCGAATGGGCGACCCAAGGCAAGAAAGAGCAGGTGGCGCCCTCCCGGCGCCAAAGCCAACTGAGATAAGCGCGCCCATGCTCCGTCCGTTTTCGGCAACAGGACACTGGTCCAGTGCAACAAGTTCAATACAGCTGACTTTGTAAAAATGTCAAGCAAAAGGGAAGCTAAAACTGCTTTCAGATTTGAATTAGCGATCTACTGTATTAAAATACACAGTCAGATAAAAAAAAAAAAATAAGGCTCCAATCCACGCTGTGAAGGTGGTCGGACAGCGAAGCTGTGGTATGACCTGCAACGATTGCCCACTTAAAAGTAAATGCACTGTACCAAAACTTTTTTTTTTTTATACATGAAAGACTTCGTGCGCTGCCGTTGCCGCGGCAGCATGCGTAACCGCAACCTTCACCGAGAAACGCATGCGGGGAGTGCTACGTGCTTATCATCTATCACGTGGTTTTGAAACTTGTTTTGTGGTTTTATTATTGAAAAGAGTGTCAAAACCACATGATAAGAGATAAGGCGCGCGTGAACGGTGATAAGGCGCACGCACGATGGTTTTTTGACGACTATTCTGTCGACGGACACGAAAAAAAAAAAAACCGACCAACGAGTCATATACAGCTTCGCTGTAAAAGGAACCTGGCAGCGGTGCTCCGTAAAGCCGTAGTCCCGTTGCTCATGCATCCTATACTAAGGACGTACGCGCTGTTCGATGCAGACAAACAGATCTGAGCTTCAAGCATATTCGACACATGTTTGCCATGCTTGGAACTCGTCTGCAGGTAGTTTTTACGTGACCAATCAGTGGCAGAAGCGTCATGCCACGAAAAAAAAAACACGCCTCTGACAGCAGACTTTTTTGTACGATGTGTGACAGCGGCTTAAAGCCGGGGTCACATAGGGTGCCTTCATGTGCGCTTTGCTTAGGGTGGTGGCATCTCGCCATTTTGTCTCACACTTTTATTTTTATTTTTTGTTCAGAAGCGCGTGAAAGAGCGTGTCCCTGCACGCGTTTGTGGCGCTGACTGTGCTATGGCGACATTTTGTTTTCGTCGATTTCTTTGTATTTTCCCCGTGAGCGCGTGCTGTCGGCATCGGGTACTACAAAGGGTGGCATCACCCTAAACAGAAGGACATTGAGGCACCCTAGGGTCACACTGCTCATACATAGTCTGCAAGCACGAGTCACCGCAACATCCGCGGTTCGAATGCCACGTGCCCAAGTTTCTCCATGAACTCATTGCCAAGAGGCATTCGAAGCAAGGATGTCGCGGTGACTCATGTTTGAATCTGAATGAAGACTGTCTTTTGTATGATTCTGCATTCGTTTATTAGCGGCGAGATGTTTTGGTGGCGCCCTCCTATGGTTCCCCCTTGTGACGTCATTACCTTGCAAACAACAAGTTCGATGGTGTTTGTAAATAGCATGGTGGAAGCTTGAAATCATTGCGCTCTCAAAGGAACACTGCCAACACCGTCAAAATTAAAGTTCTTTCATTCCTTTTATTTCCGTCGATGATAAATCCTTTTCTTAGGTCATAGTCAGTGTTGGGCCAATCGTGGAAGGCCGACCACAGCGACGCTTTCGGTCGCGCACGTCGCCATGTTTGAGGAAAAACACTTAAAGGGATTATCCGGTCAAAGTTCGCATTCATGAAAACATTTAGACCTCATTGTCAATGGCTGTAGGAGCATCTTCCACGACAAATCTGAATTTTGTGTGCTTCCCTGGAGGAGTAATTGTATTTTAACCCAAGCGTGCATAAACGGCGTTTTCCTCTTCCACCTTCAGGGAAGCGGAGTTTCTGAGGTAACATCAGGCAAAGAACGCACCGAACTGAATTGCACTTCGAATTTTGTCCTCCGCGTGAGCGGTACGACGTGGTTCACCCTCGCTGCTGCGCTAGATTTTTTTTTTTTTTTTTTTAGAATGAAGGGTTTTTTCGTTGTGCGGTTGTCACGCTCCACACTTCTCCGCGACATTTACAGTGGCGAGTAATTTGGAATGCTGCGGTGCGTCGGGAGCACTGTGTTCCCACGGAGGAATGAGGCATAGGATATGACAATTGCAAGACTGGTGTGACGTCACGTCAGGCATGGGAGTGCAGCCGTTGATACTTGCGAAATTCGGCATGGAGTTTCGTTCAATTATCCGTCGTTGATTACACTAAATTGGGGTGTCGTTTAATAGAATAAAAATGGCCTATGTTAATCATTAGGCTCCCACCAGGTAACCATCACGAAATCTTAAGAACTTCCGGTTTTTACCGGACAATCCCTTTAAAGGGGCCACTAAACGAATTTTGGGCTGGGATAAATGATTTTAAATTGGGACTTTACTATACTCTGTTTCACCTTGTGTTGTATCGCAGGAAAGGCTACAAGCGCGAGCTCCTTGCTCTATGGCACACCTCGGCGGCACAAGCTCTCGTGCACCAAGGGCAGCTGTCAACGCAATGAGCTCGCGCTTCTAGCCTTCGCTTCGGTACAACATAAGGTGAAACGGAGTATAATCGCATATCGTTTAGTTGGCCAAAAGAAAGAAGGTAGAAAGTCAACAGCCAGCTTTTCGGTACGAACATCTGAAAATATAGCGGACTATTTTTTACCTTCTTTCTTTCGAAAGCTCTCCGCCTTTTCACTGTGATACATCCGCGGTTCCCAAAGCGCGTCAGCGGTGCCAACCTGACGTCACCCGAGCCCAGCTCACGCATTGGGCACGAGAACTGCGTCACTCGGACGTACGCGCTCGTGAACAATAAATCCGTCGGCGAATATTCGATTCGCGTTGGTGGCCAATGATTGCCCTGTCGGAGCTTATCGTCACTGGCGAATGACAAGTTCTATGGTGTGCATAAAAAGCGCGGTGGAAGATAGGAGTCATCGCACCGGTGCCGAAGAATGTCACGGCGACGTGATTTCACAATTCGCATTTGAGTTGAGGATTAAAGCTAAGGAGGAAGAAGCAGGAAAATCGTTTCATTACCCCTTTAAATCGCATTCATTTTGCCTCCAGGATCACGAATATCGATTTTTTTTTTTTTTCAATTTGGTGCGTGGAGGCTGCAGAAAATAATCTTCAAAGCTCCTCCGAAACCCCCTTCTTCCCGGAGCGTGACGTCATATTAGGAGTTTTCGGAATCTCCGCTTTCGCGTATCGTGAGCGCCTTTCAAAGCTAAGCACGCGCACTCTTGCTATTTAAAAAGAAAGTGACAGAAAGACGTCACGACTGGGGCCCTTATCTGGGCACTTGACGAAAAAGTCGGCGAGAAATCCGGTGGCTGTGATTGGCCGACGCCGCACTCGACCTTGGCGCCGGCCAATCACAGTCGCCCGATTTCTCGCCGACTTTTTCGCCAAGTGACCAGATTAGGGCCCCTGGTGTCAGTCCGGGGGACTATATCTGGCAAGCTTGCAATCGCACGCGCTGCCCACGCGAGCGACACGCGCTTCGCGGCTGAAAAATCCTATACTCCGTTTCACCTTATGTTGTACCGCAGACAAGGCTAGAAGCGCGAGCTCATAGCGTTGGGCGCTGCTTTTAACGCACGAGGGCTTGTGCCGCCGAGATGTGCCCAAGAGCAAGAAGCTAGCGGTTGTAGCCTTTGCTGCGGTACATCATATGGTGAAACAGAGTATAGTAGACGTAACGACTTAGTAACGACTGGTAGGAGGTTTTTCGTTTTTTTTTTCTCGCGGTCAGTTACATCTTCGGGAAAAACGAACGTGTTATTCAGACTCACGGGATAAAAAAATACTCTGAAATTCACCTCTAACTCGTTTTCAAAAACCTCTTTAGCTTTACTTAAAGGCTTCACACGCTTCTAAGCATTGCACGTCTGCTCCAGATTGGATTACTCAATGCTTGTACAATCGATGAAATGATCTAGCGATCATGTTCGGTCGATATATAATTAACATGTCAATTAATCTCGCTAATAGTCCTGCGCTCGGGAAAGTAGGGGTAGAAAATATGCCTTCGTACTGGCCCGTGTTTATCTGCGCACTAAATGCCTCTTGCCGTGCTTTTCCAGTTTAATTAAAAAAAAAAATACTTGTCACAATCGTTCATTTACTGACATGAACGTGATTGTTTGGATACAACATTAAAGTTTTTTTATCGTGGTATTTTAAAATGGTAAATTGAACGAACGAAACAGCTTAGTGCTACGAAAGCAATACTGAATCGTTTGACCCGTGTACGTACTGCTTTGTTCTTGTTCTACGTTCAAAACATCACCCGCACGCTCTAAATATTTGAGAACAAGTGACCCATAAAAGCTGCCCGGCATAGAAAATGATAACAAGAGACACCTTTCATGGCCCACATACTTTATTCCTTACGTTTTGAATGTTTACAACCGCTCGTAAAGATACAAGACGGGGTCATTTTTATATAGTGACAGGACTGGCCTGTTAGCAATATATAAGAGTCACCGAAATGCTGGCGAGCCTTAAACACACTCTATATTCCTTTCGATTGTTATTTTACTTAGATTAAACACACTCTATATTCCTTTCGATTGTTATTTTACTTCGAATCCTCGCTTGTTTTTACACACCAGCTGTAGAACAGAGGTTTGGGCCTGAAATATAGCGAAGTTAAACATCGTTCACTGATAAAAAAAAAAGCGCTAACTAAAGCAATTACACTTTTACAATGTCAATAAAAAGTGTTCCATGTTATATTCCAGCGAAGAGACAAAATTTACGCGTGTTTTTCTTTAGGAATGTGTAAAGGCCCTGCAAAAGTAGACTGGTTGCTGTTTTCTGCAATTTGCCCCCCGGAAGTCGCACAGACACCAGCGCCAGCTGAACCTCTAGCGTACATTATAATAACTCTATGGTTGAAACAAGCCGCCACTAAGAAGAGTGGTTGTTTGGGCGAGTTGGTTTGACATCTTATACAATCTTGTGCGCAGCAAGGACGAGGACAAAAGAAGAGAACAGGACACAACAAGGCGCAACGTCCTGTTCTCTTCTTTTGTCCTCGTCCTTGCTGCACGCATGATTGTATAAGACACCACTAAGAAGAAAGTTTCGTACCACAAATGCAACTTTAAATTTTAATACATTTGTTTTTCTTTGTGAGTTCGTTAAAATGCTTTATTATTTTGTTTTGCCGCTGTTTTCTTAATATTTTTGCGCTAACTTTTTATTTATGGATTTTATATTGCCTTTTAGAAAGTCTTTTAGAAGTCAATCCAATTCACTCTGAACGTGCGGACAGATGTATACGCTCAAGTTTGTTGCGTTTCTGTGGGTATTTTTACGTAGAACTCCTATTGATCCGATATGCCGCGTTCAAGAATAGAATTAGCAACTAATTCGCAAGTTCCAGCGAATATAGGGGGCGCTACGGAAATCAAAGGTGGTGGTCAAGATGGTAATCGGTTCGCCGTGGGCATCACAATTAATCTGAATCGGCGTGTTCTGCGACAGATAATACTGTGCGATTGACTTCAGTATTTTATTAGCCCTCTTTGAGGATGAACGGGCACCTAGTCGAACGTTTCAAAACCCCTTGTAGCTGCAGGCCACGCAACGCAAGGACGCAAGAATGAAAAAAATCGGCACCGGCACGGTCGAAAGGGGGATCGTTTCACCATGGGCACTGCGTTTCGGCAAGACTAGTCTTCCGGCACAAAGTGTGATACGATGGGCAGTCAATTTTTGTTTTATGACGCATTGGCAGCAAGAATATTTGAGGCCACCCACCGCTGACTGGCTGCGAAACGTAAGCATGAGAAAATGAGCGCCGCGACCACCTTGATACGCCGCTATTCAGCAGTGCGTCTCATGAATACTAAACGAGACGCCACTGCGTTAAACGCGATTTATGTTATGTCACGATTTGTTTCATGTGGTAAGCGTTGATTGCCAACAATCAGAACAGTACAGAAGACTACAAGAGGTCGGAGACATTGCGCGAGACAAGCGAACGAACCTTGATCACCTTGTGCTAGCGCCGGAAACGTTGGAAAAATGAACCAGACAAGCCTGCAGGCTAAGATCATTTCAGTTTCGTAAATATCATTCAAATTTTTATTTTGTTTATGAGCATATTACAATGCGATGAACCTAAATTGGGTCGTTACATTGTCACTTTGCAAAAACGAATAGCTCCACAGAAGCTCCAGATCGTTCGCGTATATTTTGCCCGGTACCACAAAACATTATGTGCACTACGTACGTCCAAACATTGCGCTCATGTGCAATCGTTGTACGCTGGTTCAAAAATAACGAGAAAGCAATCCCTGAAAAATAACACTTTATTTGACGTCAAACAGCATAATTTCAAATCGCTAGGGGGCTATTTATGCTATGCTCGGCATGAAGCGAACTCAAGATGTAGCAGCGATGTCACTTCGACCAATACGTTTCTGTACTTCTCATGCGCAATAAAAGCAAACCCTAACAACGCCGTCAATCGTGATTTACATCCGAAAAAACACGTCAGCTGCAGAGGTAATTGTGCAAAGCTTTCGGACAAAAGCGATGGTGCAAGGTTGGCCGAGTCGTTACGCGTACGCACTAAACCGTAATTAAGTCTCCCTAATGCACATAGCGTACTTACATATGTTATATCCAAAAACAAAGCAACGTTTAACCCACCTTTGTTGTCAGAATTAATCTTCATAATCTACACGAGAGCACTTGTTGACCATCCATCGACCGTGTCAACTTTCGTTTAGGGCTAGTGCACTCTCGGCCAGCGAGGAGCACCGACGATGATCATGTCGACTTTTACGTTTTTACGGCCATTTTCGAGTCCGAAGGCGGTTCCGTGAGAATCATCCAACCACCAAGCACACACGGACCGGGAAGAAGACGTTTTCAGCATTTTCAGTGTCAAGTAAGAGCAAAGCTTCTTGGAAGAGAAACCCATGCCACTGGGCCGAACGATCAACGTCGAGCGGTGCATCCGGTGACGAGCGGACGAAGGCCGTGCTTTCTTCGACGTGGTGTTGCCGCGTGGTGTTTAGTCGCACATCACGTTGCACGTTTATCGTACTAGCGCCGTGTAATATTAGTTCTGGCGGTGTTTGTGAGCCTCAGTCACCTACGTTGCGAGCCTGCACAGCAAAACAATTCCCCCCTTTTCGTTTCTGAAGTTGACAGGGGCGGCGACATCGTATAGATGGAGCTTGCAGATTAAGTGGCGAAGCACCACGCAAACAGTACTGAACAGCTCTGGACAACGTGGGCACAGCTCAATAGACGTTTTCCCAGTAAGCCTCTGCGCATGCGCACACCCTCTCCCCCAGCCTTGCTTCCGGCTGTATGCATTTGCGCACCATCCAGCACGACCAACATTGTCAGCGCCTATCTTTCCGCGCATTTCGTCTTTTTTGACGATTCTTTTTCTGGCTATCGGTAGTACGGAGCATAAAAAGCAATGAAAGCCGATACAACGGCACCGTGTCAATGTGGTTTGACGAGCGGAGTCCTGCTGTTCTGCCCTTCATTTGTAGCTCGCGGACAAACCGCCACACGTCGCTCCTAACTGGGAAAAGGTTTATTGGCTCCTCCCTCTGCTGCCCCAAGATAAGCCCTTTTGTCTCTGCGATTGCGTCCTTGTAAGCTTCTGTTCAAAAATCTCATTAGTTAGCTTCCTCGCCCCGCATTTGCCTAATAGTGTTTGAGAAATGACCTCTGACAGTTATTTCCCGTTGGCGAGCAGCTCTCCGCGCGCTTTTCGTCGAAACATCTGACGGGTTGCGAGTTGGTCGCTGGCCATGATTCAGCCATCACCCCAACGCGTCGTTCGACCCGTCAGACGTTTTATCGTACGTTGGTCGTTTTTGCACCCGCTGCTTCGTCCGCGTCGGCTTCACCTCGCGTCTGCGCGCATCACTACGTACCGATATCTATCCCGGCCAGGTCTAGATCTTTATCGGCCCGTGCGTCTCATTTGCTGTGGGTGACCAAGCGACTCCCGCTGACGCTGACGCAGGCATAGCACATGAAAAGCAAAAACAAAAAAAAAAAACAAAACAAAAAAGAACATGTGGTTGGAGCTTTAATTTGTTGCGGCAGTCTTTTTTAAGGCGAAAGCCTTATATGTCTCATCGTTCAGTCAACCTTCAAAGTCCTTGAGCGGAAACACGTCGACGACTCAAAAGGTACGAAAACACGTCGGCGACACGAAAGTTAATAAAACACGTCGGCCCCACGAAAAATACCAAATCCCACGGTTCGTCACTTGACCACGAGACGGCGTTATGTTATCCCTAAGACGACTTGGGCTTTCGCCTTCAAGTCGTCAAAGGGACAACATAAGAGACCCTGTGATTTTGTTTCGTTGCGATTGCTCGGAGGTTTATAAATAATAATTTCGTTAGGTCCATCAAATATCAATGAGATGCATATCCCATTTAAAGGGGCGGTGCAACGATATTCAATTGGAATGTTTTTCACTACACACGAGCTTACTGGCACTAGTGGGACTCAAGGTTACTCGCACGCAACGCCACTGGCCAAGAAACTTCTTTGTTGCAATGTAATTACAGAGACAAAAGCAATAATTTTCATTCAATCTCTCCTTTGCAAAATTTGATGACGTAAAGTGGGGATCGCAGTAAAGTGGGGACACCCATATGACGATACTTGAATGCTGTTCATAGATTGGACCCGACCATTGCGTAGGCACTCGATTTGGGCTCGTGATAATTACTTGCTCGAGAAGCATTCGGGTAGTGGCCCGTGTCCAATCGCTGCAACGACGACACTAGCCGAGCCATAACAATGTCTGGAACTCAGCGCGTGACCTGTGCTTTGCCAACCCCAGCGAGTGGCTATGATCAACATTGGCGGCATATAATCGGCTCCAGATCACGTGGCCGCTTGTTCTGGCTGCGAGTTGAGAAGGTGAACGCTGCTCGTTTTTCTTTAATTTTGTATTGAAACTTCTATTGCGTGGGGTAAAAAACGAACGCGTGTTTCATAGGTCATTAACGTCAGGGATCCGTATAAAGCGGTATTTGCGCAAAGTACAAAAATTGTTGCATCGCCCCTTTAAAGCAGTGAATGCCTTTTCTGCACTATGAGGTACGCTCACGCGCCACTAGCGAGACGTGCACTCTGAGTACATCACTAGATGTGTGTCCGTGACGGCAGACGGCGGCACCTGAACAGCTGCGCGGGCCACACTCAACGATATGGCCATACTACGCAAATATTTCTCCACTTCAGGTGACGTCACGCACAAAACATTTGTCGCACTCAAAAAAAGAAAACCGAAGACAGCAAGGTTTGTGGGCTCCTGGTTTTTAGAAATCCCGGAGTCCGAACACACGAGTGTGAAAAGGCTCGGTCGCTCTCCGTGAGGAGGCAACTCCAATGACTCGCGATCGCCTTAACGGGGAAAGCTTTGAAGATCTCGGCAAGTCGAGTATGTTCAATTGGCTACTTATGCCTCGGGTCGGCCTCGTCAGCACGGTTGGCTTTTGTCCGACATTATTTTGATTTAACATGTCACTTCAGCGGGCTCGGCCTACTCGCAGCCAATGGACCTTTTATAGAAATACGCGGTGCGCATGCGCGGAGTATTTCATGCGCCTGGGTTCGAGAGTATCTAGTTCCAAACAATCCGCCATCTTGCATTTCTCGCCTTTGAGCGGTTTCGTTGTGTCGACCTCGGGGCGGAAGATTACGCACGATGGGGACAAAGGTGAGCTTGGGGGAGCCGTATCTAGGTCACATCGCCTCAATGGGTGAACAAGATGTAGCTGACGTTTTGGGTGTGGAACGAGTGGGAGAGGCCTTGGGAGCGCGTTGTTTTCCAGTCACCTAGTCTCGAACCGATTCGCGTGTCTAGGTGGCAGCACATATTCGCCAAGAGGTCCATTAGTTCGATTGTGACACACAAGATGGCCGAGAGACTGGAGTCGAAGCTCCTTACCGCAGGAGCGTTTGAAAATTGGCATCGAAGGAAAGCACCGTTCATAAGCACACGTTTCTTTGCCTCGCAGCAATCTTGAAGGTTGCCGTTGCTGTTAGTTACCACTGTGAAAATTCTAAAGCTTTGCAAACAGGGATCGGTGGCCGAGTGGGCTAGCGCACACCAGCTTGGAGCACGTGGAGCGAAAGTTCGAGCTGCAGAACCCAGGGATCCTGGGTTCAATCCCCCCCCCCCCCCCCTGCCAGTTTCGATCTGGATGAGCGTCGTACCGGCGTGCGGTCGTGTATCACTACTGCGTGGTGCACGTTAAAGACCCCCAGGCTAGCGGTTGTACTGCAGCTAAATTGATTATCTACAGCGAGTGACTCGTTGCCACTTTGAAATGGCTGACCAAATACACGCTGTGTAAAAATCCACACAACCCCAATTATTATTCGACCTAAACAAAAGCCAACCGTGCCGACACTTCTCCAAGATGAAGTGCCTCTGACACAATTGTTCCTCTCGGTGTTGGTGGAGGAGGGTTCAGCCCCGATCGTCTGTGGCTTGGCAGCGCGCACGTTGCTGAGTGATGTGCCGACTCGCGCTGCTTTTCTTCGACAATTTACATTTATTGACATAGTTACAGACATCCTAACTTGGAAGACCATCTCGACCAGTGTTGTACACGTTTCTCAAAAAGAGGAACGGAAGAACGTTCCTTGTTCCTTTTGATTTTTGGAACAGGTTCCCGTTACAAGTTTCATCTGTGAGAAAGGAACTGGTTTCCGTTACAGTTTAAAAAATGGATCGAATCGTTACAAACACATTACATTTGCATTTTGCTAAATACCATATTTAATTAGATCGAACCAAGTTTTTTTTTTGTATATATCCCATCAAACGGCAACACACGAATTTGAATGCCGTGATGGAAAGACACCAGGAAAAGGAACCAAGCGGAAGCAAGGTTTCATTTGTTGACTTATTCACTTTTAAGAATCTCAGCCTTTTGCACATATTCATGTTTGCGGTGGGCTATGCAGACGAGCCAAATGTACTGTTACCCCACATTGCACGAGCGTTTTACAACAACCTAACACGTTTCAATCTAACAAGGTCCCTTGTTCGAACTTAACATTTTCTCCTCGATGTTGCTGTTCGCAAGAGGAGCAAGTGGAAAAGAGGGTGGGGCGTTTGGAAGGTCAGTCTTGAAACTTACCAGTCCTTCGTGAAGGTTGGATTCGTTGTTCAATTTGAAGGTGGAAGAAGAGCAGAGAGAATGAAGGTTAATCTTTGTGCATCTGGCCAATGTCTGAGATACAAGGGTGCGTTTGTTGTCTGGTCACCTGTTCTTTTTGTGTAATTGTAGGTTTCTTTTGTAGAAGTTCAGTGACGGCTGTTGTCGGCCTTAGATTAGCTGAGATTGAGTAGCTGAGATTCTCATAATACGAGTCAGGTTTATCAGTTTTCCCACTAAAGAATATTTCTAGGAATAAGTTTTTGCTGCGATATATAGCCGAGCAAAGCTTTGCCAGTCGCTTGAGTTAAAAAAAGCTTTGCTCGGCTATAGATCGCAGCAAAATCTTATTCCTAGAAATATTCTTTAGTGGGAAAACTCATAAACCTGGCTGCCATCTCAGAGTCATTGTATCGGAGTTGGGAACATGGCAAAAGTTGGTAGCATTATTCCTACAAGGCAGACTAAATTCATTGACTATTGACGACCTTTACCTGATCCGGAGCTCGTACGAAGTCTTGAGCTTCCTAGATGAGCATCAAGATCGAGATCTCAAGGTGTTCTCTATAGACCTTTTCTGTTTGCTGTCGTTCTCAGTCACGTGGGTTCCGTATCTGGTATGCGGGGCGAAAAAATAATAAAACGTTTGAACCTGGAATATGCGAGAAAATATAGGTGAGGCAAATCAAGAATGTGTGACAATCACGCATTTTTCGTAAACACCTTCCAGCTGCGGGGAGAGATCAAAAAGATGTTTTACCGCATACCAGAAGTGACGATATTCAAGATGGCCGCGCTCTTGTGGAAAAGGTGTATAGATATCAAGGACCTTTATTATGCCTTGCCCCAGGAAAGCCTCTTAAGGTGTATTGAAGAGCAGATTGATGCCTTTGGTGCCGTTTCCTTCTAGACAGCAACGGGCCTTTTCCAAAGCCAGTTTTTGAATTTGGTCACCATTTATTTCAAGTTCACCTTCACTAGCTGGGAGGGACATACATATTTTCAAAAGAGTGGGATATGCATCAAATCTAGCATTGCCCCGGTCCTCAGTGACCTCTATTTAGCCCACTATGACAGAATTCTACAACGAAGGTTAGATACATCAAAAGTGGTGAAGGTGTGTAAGTATGTGGACGATTTCTTAATATTCCTAGACACTACCCTTACAGCTTTAATGCCTTAGTGACCGAAGTTACTGCCAGTTTAAAAAAAATTGCATGGAACCGTTTAAATCACTTATGAACTCCCGGTTACAGGGTCATTAAGATTCCTAGTCCTTAGACTAGAAGTGTTAGCTCGACATGTATACTGGTCTTATGAGCCTAGAGGGAATAAACCGCTCCTCCCATTCCACTCAGCGCACTCCAAACTAGTAAAAAGGGGTGTCGTGAGGATGTGTCTAAAGAATTCAATCACCAAATCGTGCAGGCACACAATTAAAAAGAGCTTCAATGGGCAAGTCGCAAGGTTAAAGCCCGCAGAATCCCCTGATTCCTTATTGACGTCGGTCGTTGAAAGGCTCCTTAAAGAGATCAAGCAAGGTGATGGCGTGAATCGAAACCCCAGGGACAAGCCAAGAAGACCGGTGGTAGTACCATACATGCATGAGTTCTCTCATAGCCTTAAGAGGGCAGCGAATAAAGTTTACGTAGATGTAGTCTTTTCAGCCCTCAAAAAAGCTCTAACCATGTGTAAAAAGGTAAATTCGAGTTCAAATAACACTGTAAGTTGTACCGAAAAGCACTGAACTAACTTTGGTTCGTGTGTAAAATGAGTGATTTATTCCTTCCCACTTTCCTGTAGGGGAGTGTACATAGGACAGACTGGTCGGTGTTTGAATGAACGCCTTCGTGAGCATGCCAACAACGTCGTCAACGCCAACTCTGGACATTTGGGACTACACTGTAGGGACTGTGGGTGTTCGGCGCTTTTGAGCAACTGCACCGTGCTGGGAAAGAGCTCCAATCAGCTCACCAGGGAGATTATCGAGGCAGCAAGCATCGAAGGACACATTGACAAGTGTGTCAGCAGGTTATCTTTAACTCTCTCACAAAGGGAGCTTGAGTATTTGACCAAAAGTTCGCTTAGGCACCAGCAGTGAGAATTCTTTATTATTCTTTACTTTTTATTTTTTAATATTTATTTTTAATAATTTCTATTCTTTTTTTTTTTGTAATTCGCATTTGAGGTCGTCATCTTGTTCGTAGAACATAGAAAAAGAGGAGGTGGGTCTTTGTGCATAGAAGAAGAAGACAATACAAATCCATGAGTTGTGAGTCAGCGACGAGTGAGTGTATATTTTGTTCAGTGTGTCTGTGTTTGTGAGTGTTTTTTTGTTGTGCGCTCTTACGTTATTCAACATGAACTACCAACCGCGCCCAGTC